>CAKALG010045272.1:0-24498 GCA_916700815.1 Helicolenus hilgendorfi
GCAGGATGAAGGCTTTGGCCTCCAGCGACATGGACTCTGGGATCTCGGGGTGGATCTTAAACATGCCCACCTGCAGACAAAGGACACACTCTGAGGTGAGGGAGAGCTCTCGGGGTGAATTTATTTGATGTGAGGAGACAACGTAAGCGTGCAGCGAGTGTTTACCCAGTGACCTGTGAGACTGTGCTTCAGGGCAGCAACGCTCAAAGTTCAAGCGCGAGACTCTCATGACAATAAGAGTCCTAGAAATTCCTGTCGTTGCTGTTGAGGAATGTTGATTTAAGATTAGCAGGGAGATGCCCCTCCCTCGAGACATTCCTCAGGGATGAGTGAAGAGTATATAAGGACTGTTTCTCTATTTGGGAAAACTCTACACACCATATAAAGTGCAGACGCAACACGAGATCCTTTTAGAGATAATGATGATGTGATTGTTCTCGCAGTTGCAGTTGAAGTCTGTGATCCTCGTCCAGAAAATGTGAGATCCCAGCTTCTGTTTCAATGTTTACTAGAAGGTATATTCAGCGCAGTAACAAACGCCTCCTTGTTTGAATTCACAGCCCTTTAATTAAATCACATCTTATGGAAAATTCCACACTTTGACGGGATCGCTATAACACTTTCCAGACAACCCTTTAAACATCTTTACTGTCTGTAATGGGCTCCACATGGCCGAGAACAATATTTCATTAGCCCGCAGCGCTTTATATTTCCATCCAAAGCAAATACACAGTGTAAATCGAGTGAGTAGAAGACTTCAAACAAAAGACACATGCACAAAGAAACTGTGATGGTTCCTCTCAATGAGCTACACGCGTTCTGTTTGTGTTCAAACAAATGTTCGTGCATAGGCGGTATTTGGAGTTTCTACAGAGCTCCCGATCACGTTACAGCACGCAGGCAGGTGGCAACACGATGCAGGTGCATAACGGCTGATTCACTGGTTTTGTTTCCATTAAAAGGGGAACTGATAAGTGCAGACGCCAGACACGCTGGTTATTACATTTGATGGTGTCTTTCTTGTTAATGTAGCTGAGGGAAAGTAACTTTTATTAAAAGCATATAGTGAGCATTAGTTAATAAATGAACTACACCCAGTGGATTTTAAAGGTCCAGGGTCTGATAGTAGTTTGCACGTACAGTAAGTTTCCATAATTTTAATGTGTCCGTTTAAGCAGGGGTGGCCAACCAGTCAGAGACCAAGAGCCACATTTTTTACTGTGTTACCACAGAGAGCCACATCACACACATGAACATCACCCCATCCCTTCCTCACACACACACATACCTTTGCTCAGCCAGATTTATTGTAAATGTCACACACCAACATGATGACATAAATTGACTCCTACAGTACTAAGACCACAGGCCAGTCATTTTCAACAATGAACATTGTGTGCACTGTCTCACACAGACAAACTCTCAGTTCAACCAAGTCCACAAACAAAAATATAATAATTTACAATAGCGTTTTTCTTTTACTATGCATGTTACTTAGTGGGACTTCTGGCATTCCTTGCCTTGAACAATCCTCTTCAAATCTGGCTTGTATTCCGTTGTTGCCACTCGAAGCAATTTTTTTACATGGGTGTCAGTCAGAACAGATCGATGCTTTTTTTTTTATATAAAAAATTAAGAATCCACAGGACGGAATTGAACCCGGATCCACCGCAGCAAAGACTGAGCCTTAGCCATATCTGAGCGTCCGCTCTACCGACTAAGCTAACCAGGCACCCACAACATATAAATGATGTTGGCGCCGGCTGGCGAGCGAGCTACACCTGCGGGCGATTGTGAAGCTTCTCAACTCCAAAAAGACAGATAAACACAGGTTAGCTACGAAAAATGGAGAAAACGAGCCGTTTTTGGCTGTTGTTGTTGTAACTGTAGCTTGTACCGTTCCAGCGCTTTGCATCGTGGGATACAGTAGGCCAGGTAGACTGGTCCGATGCATATTTTTTTCCAAATCAGTACGACATCTGGGTACTTTTGGCATACTGTAGCTTTTGTTCCCATACTGCATACTACATACTACATACTACATACTATATTTTGGCCAAATCCCTACGTACTACCAGTATAGTATGCAGTTTCAAATACAGCCCCTCTCTTTGCTCCCTCTCGCACTCCAAAGGCCAAATATCGTGCAGGCCTCGTCTTGTTCTGTAAATACGCTGATACAGTATGTCTGAACAAAACTGTGGGGAGCATCAATGTAAAAGACACCTGAACGCCTGAATGACAAACAGGCATCACTTTCACAGACAGATAAAAGCTGCAATGTTACGTATTACATGTCTAAAAAGGATCTAAGCCAAATGTTGCACTTTGCAAAAAAAATACAGCTAATAGAAATGAAAGTACTAAACTGTTTGGCCACAGACGCCCAGCAGCAACTGTGTCAGGTGTGTCTGGATCCTTAGACGAAGGTGAGCTATTTTACTATCCATCACTCACCGCCGCACGCTCCACCTCCTCCGCCTTCAGTAACAGTAGCTCTAGTATTAGCAGCTGTAATGCTCTGACCAACATGCACTTCTGTCTTTCACATCTGGAGCTGCCTCGGGACGTGCACTGAAGTAGACGGGTGTTGGCAGGCCTCGTTGACTGGTCATTGGCGTGCTTATTTGTGTGTGTGTGTGTGTGTGTCTCACCTTGCTGTAGGCAAGACATTACAGTAGAAGTTGAAGGGGCCCGCTGTGAGGTCACATGCCCAAACACTGACACAGCTCCTCCTCGAGGCATCTTGAGGTCAGCGGCAGTGTTTCCCTGTTTTGGCGGCAGTGAGGAAACGGGAGGATCAGACTGGAATGGCAAAGATTTAACGCAGGTCTTTGAGGGGAGAAAGGCAGAAGAATAAGAGGGAGGGGATGCAGGAGAGCTGTAAGGCACTGACACAGGTATGAAGGGAGGAAGAGTTTAGTAGAGGAGGTGATGAGTGATACAGACAGAGGTTTCGGGGGGAGTTTGTTTAAGATGGATGGCTGTTGTTTATTTGATCCCGGTGGGACGGAGAATAAACCACGCTGGGTTATTAATCTCAGCTGTCTCACTCATAATTGGTATGAAACTGCCCCATATATAGACTTTGTGAATGTAGGTTTTATTCAACTGGAGACATCAGTGTGCTTCGAACAAAGTACTTCTCAAAACATCAAACACCATCTGGACCTCAACCCACCTGAGGCAAAATGGGAGTGTTACCTTAGTTTGCCGCAACTTCAAGCCAGCAGCGTTTCGATTTCAAAAGGAAGCGTATAGCCTGCAAACCAGTTGAGGCAGTCAACTCCAGTCCACAGCTACACTCACATGGCAAACTTTTCACCCTGCAATGTATATCCAACGTGTCCTGTCAATCCTGGTGGTGTATTTAAGCTGTCAGTGCTCTGCTCAGTCTTTTCAGAACTATGCTGTCACTTGGTGCCCTACCTCCACCACAGCATCCACCTGTAGGCTCTCAGTCTACGTTCCCCTGGGGGGGGGGGGAATTATCACTATCACTCCCCACTCCCTGCTGTGCTGAGCTTGATATATTTTGGTATGGGGAGTGACGAGCAACATATACAGTTCAGGGTTTACGCTGGACTTCTTTTTTGACGGCCAATATGGCTGTCAATATTCCAGAAATCAGGCCATATAGAACAACTACCAGACATGTTTTAACTAGCCATATAATAGCCTACATTTGATAACTTGAAAATAAGTTTAATGGAGAAACGGTCTAAAAGATAAAATAACAGGCTGGTCGGTCAAATTTCCATGTTTGTCAATTTCAAAGTAGTGTTCTGTGGCTCATAAGGCTGTAGCCTACTGAATAGTTTGAAGCTTCATTTATAACGTTGACATTCAAATTATCATTAATACCTCACTGAAACATTGCGTGCATTTACATTTTCTTCCCATCTGTCTCTCTCTGTCTCTCTCTCAAACATGCACACACTCACAGCAAGCTCCTCGTCTCTGTAATTGTCTCAGTCCAAAGTCCAAAAGTCAAAATTTATTGAAGAAACATAGATATAATCATTAGTTATACCATCATTATAGTGGCTTGCTCCAAGTCACTTTGTTTGTTTGGCATTTACATATTCAGCTGGCTGGGTAGGCAGACTGGCTTTTTTTTTTTCATCACACACAGAACAGACAGCCAGCGGTCCGTGAGGAGATATTCACTAAATTTGACAAAAAGTGTATTGGATTAGAAGCACAGCGGAGCAGAGGCAATAGACTTTTGTATAATATAAGTTTATATTTAAGTTGTCTTGGCAACATACAGTATCTTACAATATTAGGCTGTTTGATATGCTATTGATTAATTAATTCATTTATTTATTCGGCATATTTCCAAAAGCACATTTTGGCCGTTGATCATTTAGTCTGCCAGACAACTACACGTGATACCGGCAAAAAGCAGACTAACGTAAACCCTGATACAGGTCACATTGACCCCCTTTAAACCTGGCATTGAAATGCATTTTGGGTGATTGCAATCATATAGTGCTTTACCACATGGAAGTACAGGTCTAAATGCACCCACAACGTATTGAGGACGGATATTGGATCTTAATCAGATCTCAGTGTGGACACTGGAGATGCGTATTAATACCAGGTGTAAATGTAATCGGGTAAATCATATCTATATACAATCTGGGTACCAGACACATTTTATGCCAGGTGTAAATGGGGTCAATGTGATATTAGGGTAATCAAAATATCTGCAATAAACAACAAAATGACTCCACAAGGAGAGAGAGGGGAAGGAGGCCAAAGGAATTTATACTGGAGACTGAAGAAGAAGAGATGACTTTGATTTTGTGTAACTCCATCAACATCAGGTTACTGTACAGATGACCCAGTTACACACACTTGCGTCACTTTATGCTCGTACAACTGAGTGCAACACAGCAAATGGCTTCGAGGAGTGACTGTCACTGGCTTTTCGGTCTGCTTTTTGATTCTGGCCGGTCGAAACAGATGTAAACAATTTTGCTTTTGACACCAAACATGACACCAAAAACAAAGAAAACATTAAATACAAAACAAAACACCAAAATCATACTAAAACAGACCAGAAGCATCGTGATAAACAGAAAACACACAACTTCTATCAACAGGGCTAACAGCATAGATAAATAACAAAACATTAAAGATATAATAGAACAGCAAAAAATATATATTTTGTGAAGAGAGAAAGAAAAGAAAAAGCTCGATCCTACTTTATTTATACAAAATCATTTCTTTATTGTACAGAAAAAACATTGACTGTGTCTCGGGGTAATTATTTTAGCATTACACTTAATGTTCTTTTGATCGGACATAACTTTGCACAGACTTGTTTGTGTATAACATACCTCGGCCTTCCCACCAACACGTACAAGATAACAACAAGTCTCATTTTCCCGTTTCTTCAGTTCGAAACTTTTCAAAAGCAGCTTGATCTACTCCTCCTCTCTGGATCTGTTTTCTCCATCACCCCCGTGTCCTGTAGGAATCTGACGAGGATATTATTAATGCGATAAAGACTTTGCGTTTCCTCCTCCTCTGGCCTGTAATAAAAAACTCTGTGTAAACACAGCAGAGTGGTCCAGATCAGACACTACGCAGATCCCTGCCTTGTTCCCTGATTAACATCTCTGGCTCGTACGGTGTGGTGGAAACCGAAGGCCCAGCCGTGTTTTTATTCAACGCAAAGAAATGTGCGGATGAATGATTAGCACAAAGGCTCTTTGGAGTGGATTTCTGATAAATGCAGCCATGCACACACACACACACACACACACACACACATGCACCTGAGGACACTGGCACAGAAAAGTGAATGTGAACCTCAAGCACACACACACCAACAGTCACCTTTTGTGGTTCAGAGGACCATCTGTGACAACAGCAGAGGTCTTCTGTGTATAAACTGTAGACAGACATGTGTGATGCTCTTCCAGTGAGACATACCTTCACAGTCTGGATCAAAGCTCGTCTATTTACTCCTTTGGGTTAAAGAAAGTCAACAGACCTGATAATAATGTTTGGAATTATTGTGGTTTATTTTCCATTTTTCTATTCAGTATTCGCTGTTTTTGCCAGGATTCTCTTCCTGCACCTGGAAAAATTATGTCTTCCCAGCTAAGCTCTCAAAGATGTGACTGATGATATTTTAGGCGATTTAGGAATGGGATTACTGTGTGTGTGTGTGTGTGTGTGTGTGTGGGTGCGCAGAAGAGGTACTTTGCTACGAAGCCCTGACATTCCTAAGTGACACCGTTCCCACAACTTTGCCCAAAAAACCAAGAGTCATATCCCTTCTGCCCTTCTAAGGACAACTCCTCACTCTCGGATGAACGGGTGCAGACGTGTAAATGTAGAACTTAAAACAATAAAGACAAATTTTATGGGACAAAGAAACCTTTGAGGCAACAGAAGTTCATTCTTCCTACGTGAAAGTTAGGCAGGGGAAATGTTTGGGTCATGTCAAAGTGTATAAGTGAGTTTTGATTCAAAGAGCACCTGACCATGCGGTTAATGATACATCAAGAAGATAAATTAGTCTGCTTTATCAATCATTTAACGAGGAACACCACTCAAGGGAGGAATTTATGTGCTTTATTCTAATGTCCCAAGACAAGTTAAGCATTCCTGAACATAAAATAAGCTTTCCTAAAGGTACAGTTTAAACAAGGACTCGTCTAGTCTTTGATGTCTGTGAACGTATAAGATAAGATAAGATATTCCTTTATTAGTCCCACAGTGTGGACATTTGCAGTGTACAGCAGCAAAGGGGATAGTGCAAAAAACAAGAAGCATCAGCAAACACATAAAAAAAAGAGCTAAACAAAGTGAAAACTAAATATGAACAATTTAACTATAAGGATATATAAAAAAATAGGAGCAGTATATACAGTATTGACAATAAACCGACTATTAACAACATTGCACAAGTGGAAAAATGATATTGCACAGTGAGAATGAAATGAAATTCCACCTGAAAATATTGCACAGTATGAATTACACCTGAGTAGTATTGATATTGCACAGTCAGTGTACAGTATAGTATGCATAGTAAATGTACTTTGTTCAGTGGTGGGATGTAACTAAGTACATTTATTGAAGTAAGGAAACTTGTGAAGGACTTCACTCATCCACTGACTGCTGTAGTTACTAGTTAGTTTACAGATTCAGAGTTTACACACAAGCATATAATACAATAATATATGTAATACACAGTCTTACACCTCTTCCAAACATACTGCGACCGAGCTGCCATATTTACTGTACAGACACGAGAATGATGTCAATCTTCTCATCTAACCCTCTGCCAGAAAACCAAGAGGTGTATTTCCCAAATTGTCAAACTTTTGCTGTATCAGAATACTTCCTCTAGCACTACATTGATGTTCATTAATGTATGTATAGTGAATGTACTGTGTTTGATGAATGTAAAGTATGTATACATATATGTGCACCTGCTCAGAAAACAACCTTTTGGCCCCCTTTGGATCATCCTGTGTTTGTCCAAGTTTAAACTACATGATTTTTCTCTTGTGCGGCTCATAGAAAATCCTTATTTTGCAAATTCTCAGTCAGTTTCTTTTATTCTCATCTACTTTCGGCAGGCTGCTGCACATTGGTTTGATGAGACAACATCATTTAATGACAGCATTAAGTTATAACGAATATAAAACGCAACTATCCAACGCCACAAGAATGCAATTTGTGGTTCAGGCAGAAATAACCCAAATGTGTAATTTTAGAAAATTGATTCTTATGCAGGCAACAGTGAAAATAAACAATGTTCATGCTGAGAGGATTTTAAGGCTCAGCCGAGGTTGTTAATCTAAAGTAACGATCACGTTGTTTTCCCCTAAAAATCAAACCGTATCTCAGTGTGTTGCTTTACCACCCTGAAAATAATACCTATTTGCTTCTCAGAATAATCGTTAGTCGTTTCCTGACTTTATTGTAAAGGCAGCTGTTCTTGAGTGTGTTTGTGTGTGTGTGTGTGTGTAACAGTGGCAGCAGATGATAGCTTTGTATAACGACACCCTTGTGTACCTCAATACATGTGCACACACACACACATACACACCCTGTCTCTCTCACACACACACACTCCCATGCATATTTTTTCCACCCTATGCGACTGTCCAAGTGGTAGAAGGTGCCAATAGCCTTAAAACCACAGGAAAATTGCATTTCACATTCATAAATTCAAAAGTAATATGAATAACAGCAGATTGGAGGCAGGGAGCTGACTGTTTTCCCAACGACGGCAAAAAACCAAACTAAATGTAAAGATAATGACTTTTTCCACAGTCTAAGTGCACCTCAAATTGCATCTCAACTTACCAGACAAATAGGCAGTTAAAATGAAGTTGCACTTGAACCTTACATGGTCATTTCATTTTTAATGGGTTACTCCCAAGAGTGTCTTCAAATTATTCAGCGGTCAGTAAATGTGAGTGGTGAGGAAATGTACACAGAGAAGGCTGTTTGTGGGCCGCTTATTGCCCTCCGTTTTGAGGTTCAACAGTGACTTTGCGTTTGCAGCGTCTGTTCTCTGTTCTTCTCTGAGAAAGTGCTCATGAATGCACATTCCCTCGTGCACACACACACACACACACATGCACACACACGGACAATGTTTGAGACAAGCAGTAAGTTTCTTGGCGGTGGTGGTTGTTCTCATAACATCGTTTCATTGCTGGCATTTTTCTGTGGTTCTAAATCTGGGTCCATGTTTGTTGATGCAGAGGGTGGAATGAAATTGTGTGTGTGTGTGTGTGTGTGTGTGTGTGTGTGTGTGTGTGTGTGTGTGTGTGTGTGTGTGTGTGTGTGTGTGTGTGTGTGTGTGTCCAGTCATCCCTAGTCATACCGGCTGTATTTATTTGAACAAACTAATGCTTTGATTTACGGGAACTTTTATGGATATTATTCCCTTTGTACGTCTTTCTCTTCTTCCCCGCTCCCTGTGTCTCCACATCACTGAGACTCCCACAACTCACTGCTTTAAGGCCCAGACACACCAAACCGACATCAAAGCGCTAGCAGCGACAAAGTCCAACTGTTGCGTCACCTGTGTCTTGGCCAAAAAGTTGCACTCAAACACGCTGCAAAGACTACAGCCAACGGCCAGCTAGCACGTACGTTCTGCACCTGTGTGAGATGAAATACATTTCCCTACCAGCAGGTGGCGGTAGTCTGTATTCTTCATTCGAAAAGGGAACCCGGAAGACCGAGGACGGCAGATATACAAGCTGTAGTTATTATACGTACACGAAATAAATCGGTGTTTGCCGACCATTTTCACACCACTCTCGCTCACCACTTAGCTTCATTCCAGATGGCCATGTCGTTGTGAAAATATCCATGTATTGGAATGATCAGATGAGATGAAGATGAAGAATGAGAAGAGCCTTCTATGATTGATTATCTATGTGCACTCACTTTTTAAATAACATAATTCTTAATCTTAATCTTACTCACTCTCAGGAGTCACTGGTGTTAAAGTCCAAGTAAAGTAGCGAGTCTTTTTTTATCTTTGTCAAGTTGCGTTTAAAGTTATCAAGTTTGTGACTCAAGTCCACACCTCTGCCTATCAGCCCATCTCAATTTTACTAATTATCACGTTATACATTTTTTTGGTGTAATTAGTACACAAATCCAAATAAAGAAACAGTTTGTTCCCACATTCCCATAATATATTCCCTTAATATACGCACACACACACACCCACACACACTGACACAGAACACACAGAATTCCCATAAATTCATAGGCCAGTCCCCATATCTAATCCCAGGCCTTTAGTGAGACAAAGGATTCTGTTCTCTCTAAGGCCACCATGCTAATCTGCCCTCCAAACTACAAAGGCTCTCCAGCAGACTGCTCCCTGCTTCTACAGGGATTATCATTCACTTATTGAACCGGCTCTTATGGGTTTGGAGAAAGAGAGAGAGAGAGAGAGAGAGAGAGATGCAGTTGCATACAGTTTAGGGGAGCAAAAGGCACGAACCCACTTGAGTTTATTTTCTTCCACCGAGCTAAAAGCGTGATTGAAATGTTAATATAGGAGAGCTGCAGTCCCATATCCTCTGCTCGGATAAATTTCTCCGTCTGTAGAGAGAGAAAGAGAGAGAGACGGGGATTGTAAAAAAAAAAAAAAAAGAAAGAGAGAAAGATCAGCAAGGAATGAACAAGAGTTTAAAAAAAAAGTGAGACAGAGAGGCAGGAATGTGGGAACAGCCAGTAAAAGCGCCCCATGTAATCGCCAGCATAATCCTTGTAAAATAACCCAGCAAAGGTGGTGTGTGAATGAATGTGTGTGTGTGTGTGTGGCTAATTAAAGATTACAAAATAAAAAACTATCTTCTTCTTATTATTTATTCATTGAGGCAGTTTAACATTTCATTTGAAGTTCTGCAGCGTTTGTTATTTGAGTTTAATGTTGATTAGCTGATGTATACTTGTAATGCTTCTTACTATGGGATTTTGTAATCCCCCTCATAAACCCCTCGACTCACCCATATCTTCTCCCCCACGTCTCTTTTTCTTCAACTGTTGGATTTAATTCCAGTCATGCCTTTATTATCGTACAAAGCATGCCAAAACTGATCATTTACATGGCGATACTGTGCCTCTCTGCTGCCGTGGGAGGAGGACAGTCAAGGGTAAAATCTCACAGTGCAACATTAACAGGATGAGGTTAATCTCCATAAACTTTTAGTGGATTAGTACTCAAGTCGCGCTCGAGGAACAGGCCTTACACGAGATTTATGGCGTTGCATAAACACCAAATTTGTAACCTTGATCATTGTTCCTCTTGCTTCCGCTCCGTCTCATTGACCTTTACACAGAGCAGGGCCGGCGAGACGACGTCAGCATCATCACAATATGTTCGTAAACTCCCAAACACACACACTCATACATCACGCAGGCCCCGCTAACACAGATCTCCCACCCTCAGATGTGAACACAAATAAACATCCTGATTGGGGCATTAATCATGCATGAACGCCCACATGCATGCACACACACACCACATGCACCACGCCCCTCGGTTGTTTAGCAAATTAATTAGGCCGATGTTCAATAGGCTCTTAGCTTTAATGAATAGAGCTATAGAAAAGAAGGAGTGACAGCAGGAGAGGACCGAGAGGGACGAGCGGCCTGAGAAAAACAAGCAGACTGGTTATCGCTCGCTCTGGCTGGAGACCGCAGAGGTTAATGACCTTTCTTGGCAGACCAGCACACACTCTGGCTTGAATATTTCTCTGATAATTCAGCGAATATTACTCTTTCGCTTGGGAAAAGTCTCATTTGAATAAACACTGCTAGGGAAGCTGTGTTGCTACGCACAGGAATAGAAATCTGTTCCTATTAACCTAAACATGACATTTTTTCCCATAGAACAAAATCATAAATGTGCCACTTTAATTCAGTTGGGAATTTACGTTGGTTTTATCCAGTTCCCACTCCCCGTATTTGCAGGCTTGTGGCATAGTCACAGCGTGCCATGTAATGTCATTTTCACAACAGATTAAGTTACTAAGAAATGTCATTATCTCACATGTGTACTATAGTGGTTGTAATATATTTGTTGTGGAAAACTTTTTATTTAAAAACCTTTTTACGCAATTTTATTTTTTTTTCCCTGATAAAGAATGGTCAGGTTATGTAGTGATATGATGGAGTATTACTATTATTATTTATATAGCACCCTTCTCAATATAATTATAAGGTGCAGCACAGCTATTAGGGGTAACAAGAATTGGGGAGTCAAGTCATATATTTGAGAAAAAAGTCAAAATATTACAAGAATAATGTAGTAGTGGTAGTAATTTGAGTCATAACAAAGTCATAGTATTTTGAAAAACCATTGCCAATATTATGACTTTATTCTGTTTACTGATTGGCTGCCGGTATTCTCTGGCCGCACTTTGCCGCTAAAAGTTAAACTTTTCCCAACTTTTAGTCGGGCCACACTTTGCCGCAGAATCAAACGGCCGCAGCTCGCCAAGCTCAGGAACGGCGTAAAGTCATCAGTACTTTATACTTCAAACGAAGGTCTTTTCAGATCATCTAACGGCTTCTTTACGACGGTTGTGTCTAGAAGGTAACCTGCAAATTGCGAAATCTGATCTGAGCTCCGCAAAAAATTGCAAAAACTCTCACGAGACTCGCTGCCCGACGACCTATCCTAAACTATTCGAGATCAATGCCTTAAGTATTCAAGGTCAATGCCGAACCTTAACCATCTCGCAAGAGCTTCCCCAACTTGCAGGTCACATTACCCTTTTCCACTTCAGAACCGGTGGAGCTGCATTTTACAATTTTTTAACTTTCCAAAACTGACAATCTGTCGAGCATGGCCACTTAACGCAGTGATTGTTGCCTTATTGCCTTATAACACCATTGTATGCCTTATCGTTGTCCAAAAGTGTATTAATAGTACACACTTCCATTTGAGGTGAATGTCTTTGATTTTTTTGTCACTGTGGTTACTGAAGACATTACTGAGGGTATGATGTGTGATTTTTGACGCCACTCCAGTGCTGTATTGGGAAGCCATTTTCTTAACATTAGGGAAAAATGTGTGGAAACTTTCTAAGAAATGTGGATTTGCTTCTGTGGATAAAGTGTGCTGGCTGACTGCGTAAATATTCCTTTTGTTTCTGCCATCGGCCAGTCTGTCACTGACCTGTTCGCAACCTCCGACTCTCCGTCTCCGACTCTTATTCACTTTGGAGAGCATCGATCACTGTGCTGCTGATTCATTGCGGCCTACACCACAGTGACGTAGGTAGCTATAACATCGCACACCCACTCGCATAGAGACAGACTCAACAATAGACACAGCCCAATCACCGCTAAGTATTCTCCTTCATCGCCTTTCTCTCATCCATCTGACATCACGGGTCAGCGGCTGTGTCTCGCATGCGGAGAAAAATCATGCGAAGATTATGACTCCATTAACGTTTCGAGAGATTTTACATCCCTTTCCAGCAGCATGTATCACCTACTCGAAGTCCATCATCCCTGATGAATACAAGCTCCTGATCAAATATCTTCTCATTTGGTTTTACTTTGTGTTTTGGCTTCATCCCTTGCTGATAAATCTTGTTTTTTTGCTGCTTCATAATTCGAATTTCCTGGAAAGGAAATACCCTAATATTCAGCTTTTTAGAAGTATTTTCTGAGTACTTGGCTCTTGATGTCTATGTGTGTGTGAGAGAGAGAGAGAGTGCTTGCATGCGGGGGTTTGTCCTTATATGTGCAGATGCATGTATTAAATTTGTCTGAGAGAATCTGACAGGAGCTGTTTGTGTGTGATCCAATGTCCATTTTGAATGTGTGTGTGTGCACACTTTCCTGCTCTGTGTTCTCTGTCGTGCATTATTGCCTCTCTGTGTGTGCGTGAGTGTGTGTGTGTGTGTGTGCGTGAGTGTGTGTGTGTGTGTGTGATGTCAGGCCGATATGTGGTTTACATTAGTTCTGTTTGATGTCTCCATCAGAGGCCTCTCTCCTCCTACTTCAACACTACTGTTTGATCTGCACCAATCTGGTCCTGATCACTCTGCCTTTGTTTACTTTCAAAGACACTTTTCATTTCTCCTTGTTTCTCTAACCCCCGCTCACCCACTCTCCCTGTCACTCTCGCTCTGTGTGTGTGTGCAGGTTTGCATGTCTTTTGTTCTCCGAGCAGATGTGTGTCAGAATAAAATGCTCAAAAGTCAAGGGTGTTTTACAGCTGTAAGTCTGTCCAGTTCTTTGGGTTTTATTCTTTTTTTTTCCCCGGGAATTTCCTTTTTATTAAATTTGAGCAAAAACATCAATTCTGCTCTTGACATTTTTCGTGAGGTCTTGATTAGAGATTATGATTATGATTTGAAGGTAAACACTCGCTCGAGTTTGAGTCCAAGTGTGGATATACTTTAATCCCCTGCTTAATCAAATGTTAGGAGGGCAAGTATGAGTGCATATGAGTCTCACTCACACTGCCTGATGTGATTCAGTCCGTAGAGAACAGACAAAGACCAAACTCCCTTATAGCTAGTTCACACTACACAACTTTAACCCTGATTTTCCGCTACCCGACAGTTTTTGGAGCTCCCAGACAAAAGCCTCAGATCAGAGGAAAATCGGCGTTGGCTCGCCGCTCGCACATTGGCGTTCGAGCTGTGTGAACCGCGAGAGGCTTGCCGATGAATCGCAGACACATTGCAGATATATAGCATGCTAAATATCTGGACCTGTCGGGGACTCCGGCCAAGCTACAGCGAATGAGAGCACAAGACACGGGTTGAGGGGAAACCTGGAGGAGGAGGGGTCGGCTGTAACAATAGGAACTTACTGTATGTGTTATTTGCAACACGGAGCGAGGTTGCTGCTGCACCTAGAGGAATAAATAGTAAAAAAGACGTGTAGAAACAGGCTATTTTGTGAACACATGCCAGTGACATCAGCAATGTGTCTCCCGTATGGTATCACGTCATTAACTGTGTATTTCTTGCATGTGTTTTCATGACAAAACGTGGTTTGTAGACTTCATCGGGGATTCCTCCTGGTGAAAGATCTTGTAGTGTGTGACCGCCACAAAAGAAACGAGCCACAACCAACAGTAGCCATGTCGCATGGTCATGACATCATCCAGCTTCCAGAGCCACTTCTTTCACAGAGATACACAGATTCATTTTGCTGTCACTGTCTATTATGGCGGGGCACTTAAAGGTGGCCAGTGTAGTTTTCTTGTGAAAAAAAAAAAGATCTTTACATTTTAATTTCTCACCAAAATGTGTGAATCTTTGATACAGGTTACAGATACCAAAAGTAACAAAGTTAGATGCTAAAACCCATTACAAAATGGAAACATTTAAGATTAACTTCTATGGAGGAGAGGATTGGGCAGTGTCCATCTCCAGAAAAAAAATGCGTAAAGAAGAGTTTCTTCAATGTTGCCCAGAACATGCAAGCAAGCATTAATGCAGCAGAAATACACCAACCACTGCCTCCGCAGCACCACGATTCATAAAATGATCTGATATGGGTGTTGACACGAGAGAGATTATGGCCGTAAATGGATTGGCAACCGAAATTTAGGGGCCCGAGAAAAGTGGAGCAACATCCTCGCCACTCAAAGCTTCACACCTCCACCTAACAAATAAAGGCAAGCCCAGAAGAAGCAATTATCAAAGTCATTCTACTGACGCTGGACAGTTTTTCAGTGGTTGCACAATAAGTGGCAACACACAAATAATGTAAATAAAGAGCCAAATAATGCTTTGCGTAGGGCTAAACAACCTAATTATATAACCATGCGCTGCAGAATGTGAAATGATGCCAATAGAGCTTTTGTACTTTGTATTATTTTGCCTGAAAGTGCAAAGGTTAGACATATCATACTGTAGCAGTGGTATGTGGGTATAATATCAGAGCTATTAACAAATCAGATTGCTTGATTTGAGCTACACATTTTATAATAGTACTGTAGATATTATGACAATTCTAATAAGGCACTGTCAAGATGGTTTCTGATTTTGTGCTAAACTTCACCAAAGTTTAAGTCTACACAAAAGCACCATGTGAATTCACTTTGTCTCTGCAAGAAAATCCACACATCACATCTATTTCATTTATATGAACATATTTTGGTTTAAAATGCTGTTATAAATGGTCATATGGCCCTAAGAGATCTCAGAAGAGACTCAAGACACGTTCAGGGATTACGTCTGCCATGAGGCCTCTGAACACCTGCAGATCCCCCACAAAAACCTGGCATGGATGGATGTGACTTTTTCGAGCAAATCTCTTTATCTTCCTTAAACCCCTAACTCCCCTTTTTCTTGGAGAGTTTTTATGTGAGAGTTACATGTCTGAAACCCATTAATACTGAGAGCTGAAGACACATAGTGAAATTCCTCCTCCTGCCATAGAGTAATTCAATGCTCTAATCATTTATCTTCCCGCAACGCCTTTCTTTTTTTCCACCCAGCTCTGCTGGATGCTCCAAGTCTCATGTTGACAGACAGAAAGAAAGACATTACAAAAAGTAGGAACGGTGCAACGTAGGGAAAAAATATAAAGTAAATGAGAGAAATGAAGACGACCTGCAGAAAAAAAGCGAAGAGAGCGCTTGACTGAGAAAACTGTGTGAGACACTGAGCGGTGTTTACATAGTTATAATCATGCAGGCATGTTCAGGAGCTCATACATGGAGTGGGCTGATGACATGAATATGTACACATTACCGACTCCTCTCTGTTTGCCCCTGATTACGTGTGCCGGCACCATGGCGACCGTTACAAGTAATTGTTGTTTACAAGGATGGACGGCTTCTGTCATGACCTCAGGTTGGGGTCAGTGATGAATCTGTTGCCACGGTGATGCATGTGTGCGTTGATTTCGACTACTTTTTCCAATTATACAAACTGTTGCACTATTGTGTGATGAAAATATATATTTACAGTCCTTAAACCTGCAGTAGGCAGAATGTTTTTGGCATCATTGGGAAACAATTCCATAATAACCTTTCATTTGAGGTGAGAAATAGTCATTACAGTAACAGAATACTGATTCATATTTGATCAGCGCTGCCTAGTTTGACCGTTTGATCGGAGTTCATGAGTGATTGACAGCTGCTCAGAGACAGCAGGCTCCAGCTCGGCTCTGATTGGTTGATTTCCTCCGGTCTGTAAAATCTTGCGAATGCCATTAGGATCACCTAATGACATTCGCAAGATGATTTTTTTCAGATTACCTGTCTCATGTACTACTGTCAGGAAATAGTGACCGTTTTCTAAAAATAACTTTTTTTAATCACATTTGCTCCATTTCTACCCACTGCTGCTTTAAAGTCACATTCTTTCCGTCTGCGACAGTATCTATGTGGGACAAATGAAGCAATCAGTGCGTAATTAAGTAATTCTTCTGACTCAGACTTTTACACTCTTAGATGTTTAAGTCATCACTGTCATCATCATCTCACCACATTCCTGTAATGAAAACCACAGAGTGGAGGAGTGAGTGCTGATTAAACTGGATATAATTAGGTCACAGGAGTTTGAGATAATGAAAGTCAGTGTTGCTCTGCTGTCGTCCCGTGTGTTCAGGGTCCTGTGGGACTGAAACAGGCCTGTTAAACTTTATTAGAGTGAACAGGCTTCCTGAGTCCTCAGCACACTGGGCCTGGGAGAAAGAGACCATAAACACAACAACAACAGCCTATTGTCTCTGAGAGTGGAGGAATGAATGGATGACAGGGTGGATGGATGAATGAACGGTCTGTTCTCTGCTCCTCTTGTGGGGAGAGATGATAGTTAGTGTGGTGATATGTAGACTTTTTTTACTATTCAGAAAGGGTGAAGTTTAGGTTAATTGTTGACAGTATATAAAGTTTAGTCTTTGCAGTTTTCAGCTGCAGATGTTTCAGACTCACAATCTCCCTTCACGACTGTTGCTAAGTAACTTGACATTAAACGCCAGCAGGATTTAGTATGTTGATGGTGACAGCATTGTGGAGAACATACTTAACATCCATCGCTTATTAGATCTCAAGAAAGGCACCAAAATTGACTCTCATCATGTATGAAAGTGTCAGATCGAGAAGATTGTTTACCTAACACTGCTGTTAATGGTGAATCTTTTACGATTCTAAATTGCTTTCTGATCTAAAGCCACTAAACTCCAGCAGCTCATAAGTTACTCACTGCAAGGTCCAAGTATCTCCCTGGCAACCCAGTTTGAGTCCCTGACTAAATGAAGCTTCATAGTTTCCAGAACTATCTTTAGCAATGAATTAAAAACAAAACCTCCCACCTAAACTGAACCGATTGAAGCGAATCTGCATGGATTCTCAAGTATTTAAGTATTTATCTTCATTTATTTAAAGTTAAGGAAATAGTCATAATAGTAGCTTTGCCTTTAATCTTGGGAACCTGACGCACCAAGCCAACTGTTGACTGTCTATTGCTGAATCAGAATCAGAATCAGAATCAGAATCAGAATCAGAATTGTGTTTATTGCCAGGTGTAAGAGATTTACACTAGGAATTTGCTTTGGTTATGTTGGTGCATTTCAAACAGTATAACAGTATAATAACAAAAGAATAGATAAAGATGTTAGAATAAAATAGAATAATAAAAAAATTAAATTCTAAGAATATACAATATACAAAATAAGCTATAAACAAAAATAAACATGATATAAACAGATGTACAGTGCAAATATTGTCAGCTTTAGCTTTTAAAGATGTGTCTGTCTCTGCTCAGCCATTATTAGCAAACCACGGGTCAGAGGCAAGTGAGACAGAAGTCTCTGTCGCTCAAACAGTGATTTCAACCCTTTTAATGCGTTTTCTGTCCTAATTTTTTACCTCAATTGCTCTTTCTACAAGCAAAACCATAGACCCTTCTTAAATCTAAAATGTTTTTTTTGCCTGTAAAATATACAGTACTACTCTTCTACTATGGACAGTTTTTCTCAGGCTGCCGCTGTAGGATGTGTGCGCAGTGGCATGACAGCTCCCTAAAAGTGAAGCCCTAAAAATCTTGATCGCCCCCTGGTGGCTGTTAGTTCAGGAAGCGCTTGATATGATATGCAGCGGCGTTTTCTATGAGCGTGGAACACATTTTAAACGTCAATATCACAGTCGATCATGTTCATTTAATTGTGGGAAGCCCAAATCGTGATCGCGATTAATATTTGATTAATATTGATATTTGAATTGTGCAGCCCTATCATATGAATACAAACTACTCACTAGTTCTTTTAACAGACAGCATTACTGTAGGTGACATGAGCCGGTGTAAGGTGCTGTGGGGTGGAGATGATGACCTGGCGCTTGTCGGGACGGGAGTGTCTGGGGTTTCCTCAGTTAGTCTTTCTTTTCTTTATGTCACGGTCGATAAAAGGATAACATTTTTGTTCACAGACAGCTTAAGAAACTGGAAGTGTATTCATTGTGAAATACAGAAAGCGCCAGTTAAAAGTGACTCATCAGAAAGAGTTGTACATGATGTGGTGGTGAACCACCCGGCGGGATCTGGCTCGTAGTGTCTGTGGGCTGTAACGACACCTCTGTGTGATCACTGCTCTGATTAGCTGCCGCATCTATCACTGAGTGTTTAGACGGGACGAACAGCTCTGCTGACGGACACGAGTTCACTCCCCGGTGCAGGTGCTGAAGGGGTGGGAACATGTACAACACACACACACACACATTACTACTACTACACATTACCACTGCATGAATACTATTACACAGAGTTTTAATCAGTGGAATGTTTATTTTTTGCAATCTTATGAATAATAGACAGTCACGGTACTGCCAGTAGTGTGATGTCTTTTTCCCTTGATGACGTTTAAGTTTCTGTAGGTGTAGCCGTTTACTTTGTCTCATCAGTCAGGGTGGCTCTTAGTACCCAGCATGCAATATGTTTTCCTGATGTGGCTCTTCAGGCTCATCCCACCATATCCATCTGTTATAATGTATCCCTTCTCTCCTTATTTGATTGACAAATCGTGTCTATTTTCTTTTAAATATTTTGATTTGCATGCATGTTTGTTTATAAGAGAAAACCAATGTCACCATTGTTTAGTTTATCTCTATGGATGACTCTTGCCATGCAAGAAAAAACAAGTCTGTTTATTTTGCTACTCCTCTCAACACTTTTCATATGATTTTTCCATCCTAAGGCCGGCTACACACTACAAGAGTATTGAGCCAATTTTGGGCCCGATTTCCCCCTCCCGACGATTGTCAGCAAAGCCCTGATTTTTAGATGATTCTAAAGTTTATCTTTCCAGATATTCCTGTGTTGTGAGGTATGTTAAGAGTGTTTTTTACATCCCCCGATTGGCTCGGAAATCCATCCTGGCCGCACCGATCTCAAATCGTAAATATTAAACACGTTCAGTATTTATTTATATTTTATATTTAACGTGTCTCTCCGTGACTTCATCCATCCATCCTTCGTGAATTTTTAGTACAAAGTAGAGCAAAAACTAACATCACTAATTCTTCCTGCCCGTCGTCCACCATGTTTGTTTACACTAATTTCATCGCGAGGTATTTTGTGAGGTTTACGTTTTTATTTTAGTCGGGATTGTAGTTGTACATGAATGAATCTGTTAGTGTTTGGTGTGCTGGTTTGGCCAAATCGTTGCTCATCACACACCAAAGGAACAAAACTGTTAAATTTAACATAACATGTCGTCAAGTGTGGCGTCTCTCACATTTTCAACATCTGTTAAGACTTCTCTTAGTGTGGGCCAGCCTTAATAGGAGGTATTGTAAAATGGCTAACATAAAAGTTTTCAGGTGTGACATTTACTTTAAATGAAGATAACAGATGATTATTTCAGGAGACTTTTCTCAGCGTCTCTGTTTGTAGCAGTACTAAGCTCTGTGGACTCAGCAGCAGCAGGTGGAGATCTTTGTGTCAGCAGCCTTTTGGAGCTGATGACTCTCCAGAGCTTCAGACTGATGGCTCCACTCACTCTCCCTGATCTGGGAATAATCATTCCCTGTGATTTGGGAATATTGTGTCATAGATATTACCCTCTGTCTGTATTAATTAATCAAGGACTATGTAGTGTTTGTGTATGTGCATCTTTGCTCTTCTGTCTTAGAGACATAGAAGTCGTTTGCTCTTGACATGTGCAAGGTGTTGTTTTGTCTTGTCTCCGTCATCCGTCTTTCCCTGTCTTTCTGTCTTTTCTGTCCTCTCTATCTTTCTGTCTCTCCATGTTTTCTCTCTCTTAATTGTTTCCAGAGTGTTTGTTTGGAAATTTGTTGAGTTCTCCATCACACGCAACCAGGATCTCAGCCAAGGCATTCCCCTTTGTACACACACACACACACAGAAAAACGTACACACAGAAAATACCACATTAAATCATTCAATTCCACCCTTGCGGTGTACACCGTGCAGTGTGTGTGTGTGTGTGTGTGTGTGTGTGTGTGTGTGTGCATGCTGCTGCACGTCTGTTTGCATTAGGCATGCATATGAAGGGGGATATTGAGAATCCTAAATCAGCATGTATATAATTAGACAGGATTTTCTCTGACAGCACACACTCCAGTCGCTGATGTTTGTATTTGCGTTGTCATGGCGATGCCACTTGCTTTTGGTGTCTCAGCAACAGCAGTGAGAAAGGTGAGAGCGCCACCCTTCCCTTTTCCTCTTCTCACGCTGTTGAGCTTTGGCCATGTATTTCTCTTTATTACTCCGCTGTATCTCCTCCGTTTCCATTCTACCTCACTTTCTCTGACTCTCGGGATCGTCTCGAGAGACACCTTTTAGAGTCATTCTCTCGAGAAAAAGAATATTAGTATATTTCTTTCATTTACATTCCTTACCAACTGTGCACTTCCTTCACCTTCTCTCATCGTGTATCACTGAGGCAATAGGTCAATAGGTCGCATCATATAGTCTCAGCGGGAACTCAATTTCCTATCATCCACTCCACGCTGAGCTGAACCTGTCCTCACGCTGTGGCGGGATAAAAGCTCCGGAGCGGAGAGATGAGATCTGACAGATGAGAAAAGAGACATAGAAAGATACTGGGTGAGACATATAGATGTGGTGAGAGACATGGAGAGGGATGCGGGGAGGGGAGGTGGAGACGGAGAGGTTGGAGGACAGAGAGGGAGGAGAGAGGGAAGGGAGGGACTGTAAGGTGCTTTCCCAAATCTAGTCTTGAATTCATTGTTTGAAAAACATGTGGTCTGAATTTGTTTTGAGGAGAAAGAAGGACACGATCACACAGTAGTGCTTCACGCTAACACACACAGACAAACACTCTACTTATAGCAGTATATGAACTTGTTTCTAGTGCGAACAGACCAAATGCAGCCGTGTGTGTGTTTTACAGTTTTTTGCTTGAAGAATAGCTCCCTAAACTCACACAGAACATTTTTCACAAAGCTCATTTCAAGTCTATTAAAAGTTTTGTAAAAGCTGAAGTGTTTCCAGTGAATCAGTCAGGTGAAGCCCCTCTGATAGGCGGAGACATGGCTGTTTAGGAGAGCTAATTGGTTAATGGGGCTTTTCCCAGATCTTTCATCACCTCGCGTTCCTCATCTGGTTTCAATCGAGAAATGAACCGCTGCCTCAACTTCTCGCCTCTTTTCCTCCATTTCTTTCTGTCCATGTCTCTTTCTTTCTTTGTTTTACTCTTCTGTCACTTTTGCTGAGAACATTGTGTATCCACTGATGTGTCATTACAAAACACACTCCTTTGCAGTCATACAAATGTGCTATTGTACCCGAATGTACATCATTTATTATGGGAGGAACCCAATGTTCTTAATACTTTGTTCAAATACAACACACTTAAACTATTGCTTTAAGCTGTTGGTAAAACTGTTATATTTACTGTGTGCTCTCTGAACTAAACTCCCGCTCTACAAACAAACATCCCTCCTCGCAGGTATGTCATCTCATATAAATCAGTATAACAGGTAGCTGGTATGTCTGACAGGCCTGACAGCTTCTAAACGTATGACATGTTCACTGACACCCTGGAAATCTCAGTAACTGCAATAAACAGTCACAGTGACACTCATAACATAACAGTTAAACTAGTGGGAAACCTTCAGGTCTGAAAAGTGAAGCCAATGCGGAAGTGCCTTAAACTTGCATTCTTTCTAATAGCCAGCAGGGGGCGACTCCTCTGGTTGCAAAAAGAAGTCTGATTGTATAGAAGTCAATGAGAAAATGACCCTACTTCTCACTTGATTTATCACCTCAGTAAACATTGTAAACACGATTTTATGGTCTCAATCGCTAGTTTCAAGTCTTCTTCAATACAGCATGATGTTCATTTAGTAAGTTTTGGTCCCATTTAGAGTCAAATAGACCATAGGCAGGGGATGCTTTAGGGCGTGGCTACCTTGTGATTGACAGGTTGCTACCACGGCGTTGTCCGGTCTGGGAGTTGTCTGTGTTTTCATCTTACATCATTAAACACTAACATGTCACCCACTCTGTTATTATATGAAACTTATAACAAACTTATACTGAGGTTTTATGTGTTGATTGACAACTGGCGATTCATATGTATTTTTTTTTTGCTGCAGATGCTGTCGTATTCTCAGTCAATTGTAACTGGTATCTTGATTGATGTATGGATGCACGTAGCGATGTATATATATGTATACAGCATATAGGTTAGGAAACTAAACAGGCTACAACATTTCCTGCAGTGAACTTGTCACACTATCTGTCTGTCTGTCTGTGTGTTAGACACTGGATAATCTCAGTATCAAAGAGTACAAAGTGAGTCTATTGTGCAAGTACTGCTGAGAAAATGCTGTTTAAGTTATCAGTAAAACCTCATTGGACAGTCTCAACTCTGCAGCTGCCACGAGACTAAAGGTAAAGCTTAAAGAACCGCCTGTAATTCTGCTGCTGATATTTGGAAATCGCATCAAGCTCAAGCCTGAGGATGACTCACAGGCTGTTAGAGCACGACTCCAAATCCCTCGAGGAGCAATAAGCAAAGGAGAGGAGATGAAAACTTGGAAAGACTTTTTTAAAGATTGTGGATGAACAGCGATGATGGGGTTTTCTCCAGGAACCTTTGAGGACACCATCTTTTACTTTGACCTTTTATCAAAGATAATTGTATCATATCGGAACATAGTCTGGAAAGCAATTTCCTCCTGGGACATTAGGAGGGGAAATTTTATAAAAATTGTATCTGCATACCCTAAATTGCTTTTAATCCATCTTGTTAAACAAAGCCTCATAGAAATGTTAAGGCACAAAGTATCTGAAACTTTGGTCAGTGTCTCCCTGCGTGAATCCCATTAAGAGCATGTGTGTGGCGGAGCCTCCGAGCCGTGAATATTCATAGGCAGCTATAAGTGGTTATGAATGTGTTGAAAGTGATTTTCAATGGCCACATTATGAACGATGCCCAGAAAAGCAGCCCATTCAGAAGCATCTGTTACCTGATGCCGTTGCTGCCAAATGTGAGTGTGAAAGAGAGTTTGTGTGTTCTTCTATATATTGTGTTCATTGTGGCAAAGCATGGGGAGCGTTCGGGGTTAATAGATGTGTGCCAAAAGGGGCCCGAAACCCTGTAGGAAACCCTTATCTGTGCTAAGTGTGTGTGCATGTGTGTGCGTGTGTGTATGCATACGCGACTTTCTGCATTGCAGAGGTTAGAAGCAAATGTCAATTTTTGATTTAGTGAAACTGTCGGTTCTCTATTCCCATGAAGTGTGTGCGTGTTTGTGTGTGTGTGAGTTTGTGTGTGTGTGTGTGCGTGTGTGTGTGTGTGTGTGTGTGTGTGTGTGTGTGTGTGTGTGTGCGTGCGTGCGTGCGTGCGTGCGTGTGTGCATGTGTGTGTTTCAGTGCATCAAAAGGAGAGGATATGAAAGGTGAATGTCAGTCTTTGATGTAAAGCTTCCCACTGTTAAACTTCAGCTTCAATCAACATCTTAACTGCAACACACACACACACACACACACACACACACACACACACACACACACACACACA
>CAKALG010045272.1:24537-38774 GCA_916700815.1 Helicolenus hilgendorfi
ACACACACACACACACACACACACACACACACACACACACACACACACAGCAGCGCAGCCACTGTTTCACATTAAAGACTTCACAATGAGAATTTAAAAAGAGTCGAGAGAGAGAAGAGACAAAGGAGAGTCGGAGAAAACACAGACTAATTTAGATCGATGGTGGTGCAGCGATGATCATCCTGCTCACCTGTTTATCTCACTACAGGTGTCTGCATTTCTGTGTGTGTGTGTGTGTGTGTGTGTGTGTGCTTACATGTTTGTTTACGTCTCGGTGTAGTTGCAGGGGCGTTTGTGTTACTTGAGCGTGGGTGTGCATGTGATCATTTACATGATCACACAGGGAATTTGGCAACAGACCACCGGCCTACCATCTGCTACTAACGGAGCATGCAGAGCGAGTGCGCGCGCACACACACACACCCATACATACACACACACACACACAAACACACGCGCGCCTGTCAATCTATTCTGTTTTGTGTGTGCGGTGCTTCGATACGCCACGCTGACTTGTTGGATTAATTGTGTGATTTATTCAGTTGGTTCCTGATTTGGGGTGAGGCAGCCTTTTACCAAAAGGGTGGAAACCATCATTAAATCTGACATCACCCCCCCAGACACACACACACACACACACACACACACACACACACACACACACACTTACATTCTCTCTCTCTCTATCTCAAACACGTACACGCTCTAACAATGCAGCTGTTGCATAGCATAACACTGAAAATGAGGAGCTTCGTGCAGTTCCTGCATCCTGAAATTTTGATTATTACGTTATGATGTGTGCAAAGAATTGTGTGTGTGTGTGTGTGTGTGTGTGTGTGTGTGCGTGTGTGTGTGTTTTCTAAGCAAAGGTGTCATAATAGCCCCCTGCTGTTCAGACCTCAATTAACCCCCTGCAACTGCACAGCAGAGACACAGAGCAGGGAGGAAGGCATCGGGAGGGGAGGATAAAAGAGGTGATTGGATGACGGTGGCAGAGGAGTGATAGAGAGATCGAGAAAAGTGGATTTCGTGACTGGTATATTTCTCTCTCTCCGAGGAGTCGTATTCTTCCCTTATGCTCTTTCATCTATCCATCTACCCCCTTCGCCCCCCTGTCAGTCTGAGAGGCGCCCGGGGGCAGATGGAGAAACTGAATTCAGGAGTGGGACTTGGACAATGGCGGGTTGAGCCAGCTTTACAAACCCCAAACGTCGAGTGGACGGCTCGTGAAAGCCGCTAGCCTCCAGGCTTGCTAAAATGCTAACCATTCACAGACATACATATACAGAGAGAGAGGGAGAGAGAGCAAAGGGGCGCTTTCTTCTTTATATTGATAATAATAATAGCTATCAAAGCGAGGCCGTTTCACAAAAAGGAGCTCGGGACAATCTGAGAAAATCTGGCCCATAGCCCGTGGCTTGTGAGCGAATGTGACCCCGTAGATGGCAGTGACATAGATGGAGTTAGTGAGGAAAGTGACTGCGAGCAAGAATCAACACATTCGGTGCCATGTTTAATGCAGCTAGTGTCCATTTGCGGATGTGACAGCCTCGTCCTGTTCCAACTTTGCTCGGAGTCTTTGTTCGATCTGTCCTTTCTCATAAAGTTGATAGAGGGAGAGTAATGAACTTTTATCCCATTAGCTTCCCTGGCATCATTCTCCTGCCCTCAGCAGTCATGCCAATAAAACATATTCGAGCTGAGGACGGCAAGAGGAGACAGGGACACACATATGTATGATTAGGACCACACATGCCCAGCTGCACATATCGGCACATGAATCTACTCAAACTTCAAAATCAATGTACAAGCATGTCGCTGACAAACACATGCAGGCATTTGTGAATCAAATACATGCACTAACACACACACACACACACACACACACACACACACACACACACACACACACACACACACACACACACACACACACACACACACTGACACCAAGGGGAGACGAGGGTCAGACAGGACTGATTGTCTCTTCCAGTCGCTCCAGAGAGCATATTGATTTTTCCCACACTCCTCTTTCTACACACCTCCCTCTCACTCTCTCGCCTCCTCCATTTCTCTCTGTTTCTCTGCAAAGGACTCTTCATATTTTTCTTTCCTTCCTGTCTCTGCCCTGTTGTCCTTTTCTCACTTTTTCTTCCCAAACTCCTCTCCATCACTCCTCCCACTTTCTCTCCCTCCATCCATCCCTCTCTCTCTCTCTGTTTTCTGGTGCTTTTTTAGCTTCTTGCTGTGGGCAGTATTGAATAAGCCTGACCCTTGCTCTTTTGAGATAACTGACTTTGATTTCCGTACAACAATGAAATAAATCTCCATGGTGCAATGGATTCATGAGGCTGGCTTCATACAGCTATACCTACGAAAAGCAAATGCACTGAAATTCATATATATCCCACAAAATAAATTCTTATGTAATCCACGTAATTGGGAACCAGGAAGTATAAAGAGCGCCTTTCGCCCTGGAGCCTGGTGTTCGTGTCCCGCGTGAAACCAGAAGTCAACATTGATTTATTTGTTCGTACATAAGTAACGCCACTATTGTATGTTATTTTAACCCAAACCTCTTTTGTCAAAGCCATCCCCACCGGACCTCCCAGGAGCATGTTTCAGATGGTCTGCTATGGTGGACACCTGTAAATAAAAGTATTAAAAAGAAATATCATCAGGAAAGGGTGAATGTCCATCAAGGCTTTGATAGTGTATATTTTTGAGTTGACATACAAAACTCAACATTGAAAAAACTTTCACTTTTGAACCAGTTTTTAATGTCTTTTCATCGGTGACCACAGTCGTTTTGTAAACAACTACTCAAAGTAGTTGTAAGTAAACAGCCTGCATGAGCTAAAGTACTTGCACACGCACGTTACTGCAGTAAGCACACTTTCTTATTTTACATTAATGTATGGAACTGCATCTCATTATGATGCCCTGGAAGCTTCTTGCTGCCAGCACAGAGCATATATAGTTCCCTATGATGACATTTTATATGAAGCATTAAATGCGTTGAAATTACGTCTTCGACCAGTGCAATATGACTTTAGAGAAATATTCTTCCACACACTAATCAATATTGTCTCTCTTTCAACCTACAACTGAAAAATTAACAAAATTGGTGTGTGAGTGGTGTGAAAGTGGTTGGCAAACACCGCTTTGTTTCATGTACGTGGCATAAAAATGGTTTGTATATCCGCAGTCCTCTGCCTTCCAGTTTCCCTTTTTGAATGACGAATACAGACTACGACCGCCTGCAGGCACAGAATGTACGTGGTAGTTGACCGTTGGCTGTAGTCTTTGGGGTGTGTTCAAGTGCAACTTTTTGGCCAAGACACGGGACGTGAAGCGACTCAACGGTCGGCCTTCGTCACTGCTAGTTCTTTGATGTGGGGTTGGTGTGTCTGGGCCTTAAACCTAGCTAAGTCGATCTTTTCCTAAACCTAAGTGGTTTTGTTGCCTAAACCAAACCAAGTTGTTTCCTGTGAAGACAGGGAAGTTTATTTTGAAAAACACCAGGGTGGAAATTGATGCTGGACATTAGCAGGAAAACGCACAAAAAACGAGGAATAACTTTTCATAAGATATCATACGAACCGTTGTATGAGGATACGTTGGATACATACACTACACCACTGCAAGGACAGTGTCTGTGCTGCACTTCAAAGGTGTTTCAAGCATCAAATGATTTACTAATACTCCTCATACTCAGGACGCAGGACTCTACGCATAGCTCCTGGCATCTGACACAGTGCAGCCCTCTCCCATAAAGCCCCATCTGCAACAAGATTCCTGTCCTTGTCAGGGAATCATATACTGTGTCACTGTTTAAGACCCATTTCTTCAGCACAGCTTACAGCCTACTATAACTCATTCAGGCGCTTCTCCTGCTGTAGTACTTCTCGCATCAAGCTGGGGCCTTATTTCATTGTGTTTGTGACGTGCAGCGTTCTTTCTGTCTCTAGCTTTTGTTGGTTCTTATTGTTCTTTGGCAGTTTGGGGGGAAAACAGCCTTCGCGTGAACAAATCCTCTGACAGATTCCTAGATTATGCAGAGTCTGATAAACAGATGACATATCTCCAGCATCGACGCTGTTGCTGAAGTGTTTGTGCATGTGAATATACGAGAGAGTATGTCAGGACGCAGTGTTTTATGGCGCCAAGTTATTAACTCCATGTGGCTTTTCTCTGATTCAGCATGTTAGAAAAACAATGAAAGAAAGGAGAGAAAAAAAGTGGTGATGGTTGTTTATGGTTTTCTCTGATTAAGCTCAGCAAAGAAAAGAAGAATATCCATTGTTCTTTATCTATAATCTATTCTGTCTGCTTCTACTTGTTCACTGTCACCTAAACTACATCTTCCCCAATTTGGCGAGACAAGGGATATATTCTATTTCCCTCCTAATCTCAATTTGGGTTCAGCAATGGGTTCAGACAGATGTTTAATCTGTTGTCACAACAATGCTCCTCAACAAGCCAGCTCTGCACAACGCACAATTAGTTTCACACACATGTTTATCTTGTACTTACGGGCTATTTTAGGATAATGGCGGTTGAGTTGTTTTGGTTCACGTCCATGGAAAAACCACAGTCAGAGTAGCTGTGCTTAAACACACAAACACTGAGGGATAATTGTGTAAAAGGATTAGAATGGCTGAGACGCCATTGTTGCGCCATGAGGGGAAATATGCACCATGTCTGGTTGGATACCTTTGTCTGTTATTGCTAAACATTCAGATGAACTAATCAACCTGCTTTAACATTGACACACAGGTATACGAACGCTTCTACCTAGACAATTTAACCTGATTGCTGTTGGGTTTTATCATTTTTAAAAGCAAAAAAGCAAAAATGTTTTAAAGCAGATCACTTTGAACTAAGTTTAATAAATTTCCTGAACCCAAATGTAGCGCTGCAACAAACTGCATTATTTTCATTGTTGATTAATCTGTCAATTATTTTCTCGATTCATCAATAACTGTAGTTGTTTGGTCTATAAAATGTCAGAAAATGGTGAAAAATGTCGATCAGTGTTTCCCAAAGCCCAAAATGATGTCCTCAAATGTCTTGTTCTGTCCACAACTCAAAGATATTCAGTTTACTGTCACAGAGGAGTAAAGAAACCAGTAAATATTCACATTTAAGAAGCTGGAATCAGAGAATTTAGACTTTATTTGTCTTAAAAAATTACTCAAACCAATTAATCGATTATCAAAATAGTTGGCGATTATATTAATAGTTGACAACTAATCGATTAGCTCTTGCTGCAAGGAGATGCTGATAGTTTACAGTAAACAAGGTGTTCTTGTGACAAGCACAACATAAACGTTTTCCAGTTATAGAAAGTGAAGAGAAAATGGGGTAAATGCAAATTCAACTGCAAATGCCCGAAATGTTAGAAGGAGGATTTGGATGTAAACAATGCAGGATTTAAAATTTTCGAAAAAGCAGCTTTGCAAATGCTTCATGAGAAAGAAATGCACTTAACACAAGTGCTTTGTTTGTTTTACAAAAAAGAAACTCCACACCTTTTAAAGGTTGGTGGTTTGATCCACAACCGTCCACAAGTCAAAGTGTCCTTGACCAAGACACCACAGCCTAAATTGCTCCCTGTGTGTTTGTAGGGAAAGTTTATGACTGTAATGTAATGATTATACACCAGAATCCCTCAAAATAACTACACAAATGAACTAATCTACAGAGTTATTGCACTGTAAATTGTCTATTTCATCAAATCTTCTACCAATTGTTAATATAAAAAAAATACTGATAAATACACGCTTTAATAGAAGGGAAAAAAATAAAATAATGAGTCATATCGCACTTTTGGACCATTTCTGTCTCTTTGTCTTTCTTTCAGATGACATGTAATGATGACTCCTAACATGTGAAACCAGACACACCTTTCTCCAGCAGTTAGAGGAAAGGAGAGTTCCCAACATACCAGTCCCTTCATGAGATCCTATTCACCTCCTCAGCATCTCCCCGGGCCTTGGCGTCTGGGCGTGTAAGACAGACAACGGCCTCACAGTCCCATCACAATAAAGGTAACCAACACACACCTCAGGGCCTCAATCCAGTTTCAGTACACCTCATGGACGGGTCACATCAGCACGAAACTGACAGCTGGGAGTGAATGGAAACCGAGGCAGGAGGGAGGAGTTCTTGTTTTTTTAATGTTGCTGTTTGTGTGTTTTGGTGTGGCACTGTGTTCATCCCTCTGTCTCTCTGTGTGTGTGTGTGTGTGTGTGTGTGTGTGTGTGTGTGTGTGTGTGTGTGTGTGTGTGTGTGTGTGTGTGTGTGTGTGTGTGTGTGTGTGTGTCTCGGTGCAGCTGTGCAACCAGCCCCTGTGTTGACAGTGCCAGTCCAAACACAAACATCATTGGTTTTTAATGATGTGATTATCAGGCAACACACACACACACACACACACACACACACAACATGGATCTGATGAAGACAAATCCACAGCGGGTTTGATTAATGCGGTTAATTAATACATAGATGTAATAAACTGTTTGAAATTCTGTCTGTCTCTCTCTGTGCGTCTGTCTGCTGCACTGTGTGAACTTGTGTCTGTGCATAAATTCATATTTTCAAATGTTTGTGTGTGTATGTATGTGTGTGTGTGTGTACAGTAGGACTGAGCTCTGAGCAGCATGTGTCTCAGTAGCAGCTGTCCAGAGGCCAGGTGGCTGAACTGACCTCTGCACACACACACACACACACACACACACACACACACACACACACACACACACACAGAAACACACACACACTGACCCCCCCACACCTTCAGTTTTACTGCACGGCCATAAACTAAAGATAACACAAACAGCTCCTAAATCAACAGGCTAGATTGAGCAGCACCAACATCACAGCCGTCAGACAGATTCACTTCTCATTAGCAGCTCTGCAGCCTTCCTAACCTGCCACATCCACCATCAACAGGATGACTTCAAGTACGTTGTTTTCTTAAACTGGAATTTGAACAATAAAGACACACGATTGAGGCTTTAAAATGTGACTTCATAATTATTGCATGCTTCCACTTGTTTTGTTTTGGGACTTGCATAGTTTGTGGTTAGCAGACAAAGCTTGTCTTTCTTTTCAATGATAATGTGAATTGGCGGAAGTCTTTATTTATATGTGGTATTATGGTGTGACATTTGAGTCCAATGTGGGATGGGCTGTTTCAATGGGTTGGCTTAAATGAAATTAAAAAACAGACTCATTCATTCATTATTTGTACATTCAACAAAGAGTCTGAAATTAGACTGCTTACTGTTGTGTCTGTTTCTGAGCCCTACAGGTGGTCTTCATTCATGATATCTTTATTTATTACTTCATCACAAAGGATGTTTTTGTTTTTTTTGAGGTCCTGGCAACAATTACATGTACATCCAGTTCCGAATATTTACAGAAATAATTTTTTCATAGGTTTTGAACAACCATAACAATACAAAACACAAAAACAGCAGGAGTCAGAACACTACAAACATGATACAAAAAAACAAAAACAAAACACACACATACAAAAACACCACCACGCTGACATAATTACATTAAAATGAATAGAGTATGCTGTAGTCAGTTCCAATGTTGTTAATTAGGTAGAACAAAGTCTAGTCCAGAGGGGTCCACCATGTCCAAGACCTCCTTATACCAATCATCCAGTGCAGGGATGATTTGAGAATAGTCTTTCTTGCTATTTATAGAAGTATTTCAACCAGTTTAGCGTTGTGATTGTTCTTTGCATTGTCCACTTTAGCTGCCAAAATACACTGAACAGGTGATAGTCATATAAAAAAGGTAGTTTTAACACAACATTTTGAGCTTACAGTAACAGGAACGAAGCACTGAGAAGAGTCAGGGCTTTGGATAAAGGGTGATACTTAAAATAAATACATTTATAGGTCCCATTGTCCCATTCTGGCCCACTTCCATTAGCTTCCTGTACGCTTCAGAATTTAGTTCAAGATCCTCCTGTTCACATTCAGAGCCCTCCATAGCATGGCACTCTCCTACATTTCTCAACTTATAACCCAATACTCTGCTGCACCAAAATTACTCAGATCTTCTGATCAATTGCTCTTAAATATCCCACAGTCTGTGTTAAAAACAAAGGGGGATCGTGCTTTTACCGTTTCAGCTCCAACACTATGGAATTGCCTCACCCTCTCTTACACCTGGCAATAAACACAATTCTGATTCTGATTCTGATTCTGATTCTGATTCTGATTCTAAGGTCAGCTGAGTCTCAAGTACCACATTTTAAACAGAAATGTTTAAAAACCCACTTATATAGGCATTTTTATTGCTTGCAAATGGTTTTATTTGTCTTTTAATTCAGTTTGTTTGTTATATTGCTTTTATTGTTAAGTATCTGCTTCTGTTTTATAAATTGTATATGTTTTCATGCTGTATACTATTATGTAGTTTATTATGAAGTATTATTTATTACACGGCTGTGTTGAATACTCAATTTGGATTGATTAATCATGGCGTTCTGCAGTCTCCTATTACTTTAAAGCAGACCGTTACTATGTATAGCAGACCGTTGCTATGTATAGTAGACCGCTGCTATGGGCGCAGCTCTGATGTTGGACTCTGGCAGACCATTGTTGTGTCAAATTTTTGATTTCTTAAGTAAGTAGCCGTGTAATAAGCGGGATAATGTCCAGCTAGCGGGTCATTCTTGTGAAAGAATCCCCTTCAGGGCTCCGTGTCGGGGTGCGGCATCGCCTTGTCGGGGATTCTTTCACAACAATGACCGGCTCGCTGCACATTATCCATTACTTGTTGCCTTAAAACTCAAATGAGTAATGTATTAATTGTGGTAAGACACTAAAAATATAGTGCTGTGGTTGAAGATGCTCTCCTTACTCAGCTTCTGATAAAGGGTAAATCAAGTTTGTCAAGTTGCACCTGTCTGCATTGACATGACAATGTCGTTTACCTTTCTAAGCTCTGAAAATAATAGATCTTTGTTCATGTGTAGCTGGAGGGTTGATGACATTTTCACTCCACGAGAACAGCAGCGACATTTAACGACTTCAAACACGTGACACTGGACGCTGTCTAATGTGTTATGAAGATTTACTGTAAATAGTCACCAGACACTAGTTCAGCATATTTTCCACCATCGCGATAGAAAAACAAATGTAACGCAGACACAGATAGTATATGGGCTCACATGTAATGACCTTTTTAACATGCACACATCCTCTCTGCATATGGAGGGCTCTAAATTTGACGATGTAGCCATTGTGACTTAATTCTCCTCTTTGGTTACTTTGAAACACAATTAGGGTCAAATGTGTCCTGAAAACGCCACAGTTGTTATTGTCAATAACCTGTGGATTCTGTATGATGAAGTTTGAAAGGACAAAACAGTTATTTGTATCTTTTTGTATTTCAATTTACCCAGTATTGTCATTGTTTTTCTCTTTAGTGTAATTACGCGACTGTTGTTTTTGCCTACTTTGTATATGCAAATGTTATTGTAGGTCTGCCTCTCTGGAAGAGGGATCCCTTCCCGTTACAGAGGGTTTGATTTGTGTGTTTTTTGCCTTTTTCTTATCTCAATCATGTAGATTGTATATAAGAAGTGGACGTAGTCACCATAACGTCACCATTTGGCTTGTGGACTGCTATTTGGAAGTGTTTTGAGTAAGGCATTTTGGTCGTCGCCATCTCGGTTTTTGGCCGTTGCCATCTTGGTTATTTTCAACCAGAAGTGACATTAGATGGTGGAGCTAAGTAAAACCAAACGCTGAATAAGAGGACCAAAATGTTACAATTAACTTTCATGAAAACATACTGTGAAAGGGTTAAAGTTCCGAGATCTAATACACAGACAACTCCCAGACCGGACAATGCCGTGGTAGCGACCTGTCAATCACAAAGTAGCCACGTCCTAAATCATCCCCTGCTTTATGGTCTATTTGACTTTAAATGGGTCCATCATTTACTAAATGAACATCGTGCTGTGTGATGAAGACTTGAAACTAGCGATTGAGACCATAAACTCATGTTTACAATGTTTACTGATGAAATAAATCAAGTCAGAAGTAGGCTCATTTTCTCATAGACTTCTATACTATTAAAAAAAGTCACCCCCTGCTGGCTATTAGAAAGAGCGCAAGTTTAAGGCACTTCCGCATTGGTTTCAATTCTCAGAACCAGAGGTTGCCCACTCAATTCAAATCAATTCAATTCAATTCAAATCAGTTCAATTCAATTCAAACCAAATCAAATCAAATCACTTTATTTGTCTCCGAGGGGCAATTGTAGAGGCTCGTAGAGTAGTACAATTAACAACACAATAGAGGAAAATTTTAAACATCTTGAAAGTTAAAAATAATGATACTAATATAGTACTAATAAATTATGATACTAGTAAAATACTTAAAGTAGTGCAAAATAGTGCAAAATAGTGCAGTATACACAGTGTACGGTACGTATATATGGATATAAAAAACAGATGAATGAAAAAGCAGTCCAGGGCCGAAGCCATGTGCAAGTCTGTGTGTGTATATATGTGTGAGGGAGAGTGGGGTGAATAAAGGGTCTAATGACAAAGGCAGTCATATGTTAAAGAGTTTGTAATGGTCTTGTGGGCAAATTTGTCATTTTAGGCTTTATACATAAAATTGACTGGACTGCTTTGACATTTAATGAGCGATAAAGTATTCAGATATTCTGGACAAATGGTAGAATATATTACTGGCAACCCAGTCACTTTGTCTGCACTGCCCTTAGCAAGATTTAAACAATCTTGTAGCTTGACCTGGGCTGTAGGTGTAATCTGAGGCAGTCACGTTTGTGTTGTGTATATGTGTAAGAGGAGGGCAGGTCAGGTGGGTTCGGCTGTGTCTAAACAGGCTGTGTGCCCTGAAGCCTCGTTGTATTGCAGGAGATAGGGGGTCACCCTCCATCTCCTCCCCTTTGCTTCCTCTCTTCCCTCACTTCAGTTATGACTCACTGCCGTCAGTGACCGGCCTCTGCCCTCCTGTCTGCTGTCATGCCTCCATCTCCTCCCCTTTGTTCAGCAATATTACAACTCTTTCCTGTCTCTTATCCCAAACCCCCAAAAACCACTGTCTGAATGGACTGTATGTGTGTGTGATTGTGGGAGTGTGTGTTTGGTTGAGGGGTGGGATGGGGGATTTGCGGGAGCAGTATAAAACCCACACACACACTGAGTACACACACATCAGCATTACAATCACACACAGCTGTTTGTATTCTGTCTTGGGAGCCAGAGAGGGATCAAGAGAAAGAGAGAGGGAGACAGGCTTCACCAGCAGATCTGTCACCTTCTTGAGATGATACGTCACTGATCCCTAACCAAGAATCACTACAGGGCGGGGTAGGTTGGGACAGTGGGATTGTCATTTTTCTTCTACAATGCTGTTTTTAGTTATGCCACCTACAAAATTCATATTATTGGAAAGTTTATTTTCTGGCTTATCAGTTGATGCTAGTGTTAGCTGTCTGATAGTTTTTGTTTGTAGCTAGCACAGGAGTCCAAAGTGTGTCCGCTCTATCTCGGATGGTTTGGACAGTTACCTGGGGGCGTTTGGGACACTATTATTTATCGTTCCTACCTTGTTACAAATCAACAAAACAGATAAACACAAGACGAAGGCTTTTTCCTCATTGAATATTACCCACTGAGTTAATGTTTACTCAAGTGGCAGCCAGTAAGAAACCCTTTTTTTTGGCCAAATTCCATATCTCAGTAACTTGTGAAAATATAATAATTTTATACATGTTTTCTTTTTTTCAAAGAAGTTTGTGAACAAGTGACATTGTAAATATAAGGTGATCAAATTTAGACTGCCATTTTTTTACTTTAAATTATGAACAAGGTGTCCCAACCATCCCGGGGAGACAGAATTTTACATACCTTTTACATTTAATAAAATTGTGCCTTTCATATTTGAATTAGGCTCCAAAAAACTTGATAAATTGCTAGCAGACACCTGTATCTGTTCAGGGATCAAATTATTTTCATTACTGTTCAAGTAGTCTGTGAGTAATGGAAGGTTATTTGGCATCGATACAAAAGTGTGCCAACTGACCCCATTTTCCCCTATTTCTGCGCTGTAATCCACCAATGTAATTCCAATAAGGAATCTAGTAGTGAGATTACTTTATCTACATAAGTAAGTCACTATAAAACCGTTCAACAACATAGATATTGAACATATTATATTCACATATTTCAATTGTGGTGTCTAATATTAAGAGGCTTTTCTGCAATCTCGGAGTCACAACATGAAGGTCATGGACCTTCTTTAATTTCAGCCAACAGCTTCAGATCAGAAGGTCTCAGAGACCTTGAGGAGACAAATGGTCTAAGATATAATACAAACCTATCATACTGACATAATTATTTATCGGTGATGATATATCCCCAAAAGATACCATCATTGCTGAAAATGTGAGATTTATGCACGACTAAGATAGTTTTTAGCCCTGAGTGACAGCCCTTATGCTTAATGTCAATCACTGCAGCAGCAATTGCATGAAGGGCAGATGTTGAGTGGTGCTGAGAAGCCATTATTTTTAATTGTGTTAATACAATATAAATTTAGAAATTATGGCAAGTCAGCCTTAATTCTTGATCAATATAACAAATTAATATTATTATTATATTATTATTAACATCCTCACATTTGACCTCTTTTTGGCTCAAAGCAATGATTGAAATAATGATTGCAATTAAGTAATGGTAGTACGTATGTAGTAGGCATATAGTATATGGCTGCAACTAATGATTATTTTCATTGTCAATTAATCTGTTAATTATTTCCTCGATTAATCAACTAGTTGTTTGGTCTATAAAATGTCAGATTATGATGATCAGTGTTTCCCAAAGCCCAAGATGACGTCCTCAGATCAGATGTCTTGTTTCATCCACAACTCAAAGATATTCAGTTTACTGTCATAGAGGAGTAAAGAAACCAGAAAATATTCACATTTAAGAAGCTGGAATCAGAGAATTTAGACTCAAACCGATTAATAGTTGATCAAATAGTTGGCGATTAATTTAATAGCTGACAACTAATCGATTCATTATTGCAGCTCTAATATAGCAATTAATAGTCAAAGTATATGAGTAAAAAGTCATCCTCAATAGCTGGTTAACTTCATTTACATGTATTTTTCACTACATGGATTCCACACCTTAAAGTAACTTGAGCATATGCACATCTGTATACTGCCATTATTAAACATCTGTAAAAAAGACCTCTGCATTTGCAAATGTAAGTCATGATAACTGTGAGCCTGCATACGTTTTTTTGCGAAATTGAATATTGATTGATCTTCATTCAAACAAGAGGAAGAAAGAGTTAATTACAGTTTGATATGTGTGCTGGAAAGTTCGCCTCTCCAGTTTGCTGAACGCTCCAATTTAAAGCAACTCATAATTCTTCATTTATGAGAGCTGAGAGCTGCTGTACCATTTCATAATTGAAATTGAAAACTCATCCTATTTATAATAATTAAAGATAACTTAATTTGCACATGCAGTGCAGTTACTCTGGATGTGAACGCTGTATATATATATATATAGAGGGCTCATCCTGTGGTGTGGTCTTATATATAACAACAGTGTGTGTGTCCACCATGGGGGCAGTTTTAATGTGTCTTTTTAACTGAAGGTGAAAGCGCAACAAATGTGCCTTATAGTAACAGCATTTCATTATTTGTTCAGCCATGTGGAAATTTAAGAATCCAGATTGGTTTTTCCCCATTTTGTCCACCACGTTAGATTTCACCAAGAAACTCTGTCGCCTTCCTGAGGCCAGATAAATAAAGCATCAAGTGACCGGGACACTGCAGTGAGGATAAAAGTCCCCTTCCTTCCCTCCGAGGTCAAACTGTTGCTGCTTGACTGATGGCTAGTTGGAGACCTGCTGCTATACCTTGAGGAAAAACGCAGTGTGTGTGTGTGTGTGTGTGTGTGTGTGTGTGTGTGTGTGTGTGTGTGTGTGTGTGTGTGTGTGTGTGTGTGTGTGTGAGAGAGAGGGAGAGAGAGAGGGAGGGAGAGAGAGAGTGTGGGTGGGTGGGTGGGCGAGAGAGAGGGAGAGAGTGAGGGAGAGAGAGAGAGACAGAGATGGAGAGACAGAGGGAGGGAGAGAGAGAGACAGACATGGAGAGAGGGAGAGACGGAGAGAGAGAGGGAGAGAGAGAGAGACAGACTGAGGGAGGGAGAG
>CAKALG010045273.1:2781-13641 GCA_916700815.1 Helicolenus hilgendorfi
CCCCTTTACAGACATGTCCACTTTATGATAATCACATGCAGTTTGGGGCAAGTCGTAGTCAAGTCAGCACACTGACACACTGACAGCTGTTGTTGCCTTTTGGGCTGCAGTTTGCCATGTTATGATTTGAACATATATTTTATGCTAAATGCAGTACCTGTGAGGGTTTCTGGACAATAATTGTAATTGTTGTGTTGTTAATTGATTTACAATAATAAATATATGCATACATTTGCATAAAGCAAGCATATTTTCCCACTCCCATGTTGATAAGAGTATTAAATACAAATCTCCCTTTAAGGTTCATTTTGAACAGATGAAAAATGTGTGATTTATTTGCGATTAATCACGATAAAATATTTTAATTGATTGTTAGCCCTAATTTATAGTTTGATTGATAATGAAATAATCATATTTACAGCCCTAATCTCATACAAACTTTCCCGCGATATTTCCCCTCACACACTCCTCCCTCCTTCTCTCCTCTCTCCTCTCTTTCCATTTCCTCTTTCTCAGCCTCATTTCCTCATTTCTCCATCTGTCTCTGCTGTCGTTGATTTGCTGCCTCGTGCCAACAAAGTGAGTTTTCTAATGCCCGGCTCTCAGATCACCCAATTCCCCGTCTGACCTTGCATTACCCACAAGGCTGCGGGTCGTCGGCCGTGCGCTCACCTAATTCCACAAATTGTGGCTGGAGCTCTTGTTCTGTTGAGCCCAGCACTTTTGTTTCCATTTATAGCACGGCGCTTTTTCAGGATTCTTATCATTATTTTCCCTAATAGGTTGAAGGAGGGAAGGTTAGTTTCAGCCCGGCTGAATTCCTAATGACAGCACCTCCACACTGTTGTAAAGGGTATTAAACCACAATTGCATTAAGCCGTCCAGAGTGGAGCGAATGTCACGCAGGCCAGTATTTCCTCTTGCCTTTGTGCTTCATGTGGGAGCAGCCTGCCGAGGCTCAACAACTTAATTAAAGGTAGTTTTGCAGCATGGCAGGCTGTGAAACATTCTGCAGGACATTTTTATCATGTCACCTGTGTGCATGATTTTGGTCAAATGTAATCACTGAGCCCGGAACATGTTTAACCCTCCAGTTGTCTTCCCGTAGACTGTGCAACTTCTGTCTTGTTTGACTGTTTATAAAGCATACAGTATAAATTGTCACCAAATTCTGTGTGACATCTTTTTGGTCAACTTCATTCCAACTCATTACCATACTTTTTTTACTTTTTTGGGGGGGAAATTAAGGTTAATAAACCTAATATCCATGAAATTATACCTAATTTTTTAGTTAAAACCATGGTAGGCTGGTATATGTCAAAGTTTAATCAGAATATGGTTTTGAAACCATTTACACTTTTTTAATGGCAGCAAATAATGACACCTGTGGTCTTCCAAGGTCAAAATTTATGCTATAAATTTGAACAAAACACCCATAAGTCATTAATTATTTTTTGCAAAGACAAAAGTAGGGAACCATCCATGTTATTTTGGGGCAATTAGATGAAAAAAAATCCATATTTATGATATAAATGAAGTTTGAAAACAGGTCAAATTTGACCCGAGGACAACAGGAAGGTTAATGCTGTGTATAGTGTAATGCCACTGATCAACAGCTTCCACCAGAAAGCTTTTTACCACTAAAAATGTTCAACTCTTCTGAGTTTTTAACCACATCACAAGCAGCTCCCTGCTGATGGGTAGTTCATTACAAGCTCACGCTGTTCAACCAAACTTTGTTCAAACCCATAGAACTTTACTTTGAAATCCGAAAGTTGGCAGCTTGAATTTTGCAGAACTTTGTATAAAATTGTTCACACGGCATCCGTAAAAATGAGCATTTCATTATACAGTATGGTGCGACCATAAAAACACCTGGAGCTCCGGGTTTGAATATTTCTTGACTATATTCTTGTGAACATCATATAGCTTCAATAAAGAACTGGAACACAATGTTACAGAATATGCATGATACTCTCAGACAGTGTAGGATACAAAAGGGGAAAACTATTTTAAAGGGGTAGTTCCGATGTTTTGAAGTGGGGTTGTATGAGCTATTTCTCCATAGTCAGTGTATTACCTACAGTAGATTGAGTTTGGAGAAACAGACAGGAGTACCAGCACAGGAACAAAGCAATGCACTGCTGTGGACGGGGGCGGCAGCAAAACATATTAAGCCACCTAAAAAAAAATCAATATCATCTTAAGTGTACTCTATATTTAGAATATTTTCACTGCTTTACCTTACTGTCAGACAGCCATTTCTGACGGGGAACTGAAGACATTATCTGTGCTCTATTCTAAGCCACAAAACTCCATTGACAAAAACAGTAATTTTGTGTCGCAGAACATGGAAGTTGCTGGTCTACCGCTTCCTCGATTGTTTAGTTTGTTATTCTATGACTTTGGTGTTTTTTGTTCGGATTCACCAAAGTCACACAACAACACAAAGAAACTAACCGATCGAGGCAGCGGTAGACCAGCAACTCCCGCGTTCTGCAAGGTAAAATTGATGTTATTGTCGATACAGTCTGGTGGCTTTGAAGACAGCATAGATTACGGCTTCAGTTCCCCGACAGAAAGGGTTGTCAAAAATAGAGAGAAAGCATTGAGTCGGGGATGAGAATATTTTCTTTGAACATCACATCCTGTAACTGAAACTGCAGCTGAAGAAGGAAATCTGGTTAAAGAAATAACTTTTTTTTTTACTCCTTCAATGATCTGTTTGAACTTCAAGGGTTTTCATGTAGGGTTATTTTAATTGTCGATTAATCTGTTGATTATTTTCTCAATTAATCGAATAGTTTTGGGTCAATAAAATGTCAGAAAATGGTGAAAAAAGTGGATCAGTGTTTCCCAAATCCAAAAAGCACGTCCTCAAATGTCTTGCTTTAGTCCACAACTCAAAGATATTCAGTTTACCGTCATAGAGGAGTAATGCAACCAGAAAAATATTCACATTGAAGAAGCTGGAATTAGAGAATTTTGACTTTTTTTCTTTCTCAAAAATACTCAAATCAATTATCAAAATAGATGGTATTTAATTTAATAGTTAACAACTAATAAATTAATCGTTGCAGTTAATTAAGTTCATTCTGGTTGCATTGCACTTTTTCAGGTAACAGCAGGAGTGACAGCTTCTTTAATATTAACTCTCCCCTCTGTGGCCCCATTGGCACGTGGCCACAGTCTAACATCTGGTTCAATTATTTGTGCCTCCAGAGCAGCTTTGGCTGTAAGATGCTTGTTTCAGTGATGTGGTCTCATTCTGATATTCAGCTTATTATGACTGTGTGCACTCTATAGTCCAAATCTCTTTGTAATATTTAGGCGTTTGTCTCCCTCTTCTGGATTGATAGTGTGATTACAGCTTGGATCACTAGGAGTTGGACACTGTGCATGCTACTGTAAATGCTGCCACACTAAGTAATGAGCCCTTAACATGAGGTTATGAACAGAGTATCTATAACCATTCATCAACCAGTATGTTGGATGATTGATGCTGCGGAAGGAGCATGTAATACACAGCTTTTTGCCTTTTATACTCCTCGTTGTACCTGCTTTTTTCTTAATTTGACAAATACTGTAAGTAGCTCCTGATGTTCTTTTTAAAAGCCACTCAGCACTTGTTGTGAGTCCAAAGTAAAACTTCTCAGAGCGATGTAAATGAAGCCGGCTGCAGATGGCTCTTAGCAGGGCCGAGCGCTGCAGTGTTAGCAGCAGATGGTGGAGCGCCGAGCTGATGGATGCACTGTCTAAAGCTCCAGACAAGAAACCTGCTGCTGCAGCTCCCAAACATCTACACAACACACACACACACACACACACACACACACACACACACACACACACACACACACACACACACACACACACACAAACACACACACTGCAGTACGAAAAAATATGATGTATATTATACAAGCAATATATGCTACATTAGTTGATTTATTAGAGAACTAAGTAGTGTTTTTATACTATTCTCAGTTGAAACGTGTTGTAGTGTGTGATGAGAAGTCTGTTGATGAATCAGGGTTTCAGTTCAATTTAAGAACTTTTTAATACCACATATAATGCCAATTAATACTGGCCAAACTATGAAGACATGATGGAAAAACAGGAACAATATGGCTTGGAATTATTTACTATTAGCAGCAGTATATAACATATATATATATAACTGTTACTGATATAATTTATTATATTAAGACAACCTGGATCCAGATTTATGGGGTCAGATCAGTCTCAATATTAATGAATGCACACAGAAGCATTGACACATTTTTTTGTGATTTCTATATAAATGAGTCTCCACAAAAATATTTTTGCAAGGCACACAGAAATAGTTATCGTCGTATTCAACAGAGAATTATCTGTAGCCAATCAGATGTCTCGCTCCTTTTCAGCCAAGTCCCAAAAAAAGCCACACACAAATGCAGTGAAGTTCACACATGACAAGCAGATTTTATAAATGCAGGTTCAGCAGTTTATATATAAATGTAACATCTAAATGTGTTTTTGATGAAAATACAAATACTTTTAAATACATATATTTTTGGATTTCTATTACATTTATTTAAAAAAAAGACATATTTATGTTTGCATCATAAATATATGTGTACCTTCTTTTTTTATGTGGATTTTATAACATGTATATACAACGATAACTATTTCTGTGTGCAGTGAAAAATATTTTCGTGGAGAGATTCATTTATATATAAATCAATAAATACATTTGTGAATCCTTTTGTGTGCATTTGCTAATATTGAGACTGTTCTGACCCCATGCAGATAAGCATCATTAAATGGATAAATAGATTAACCAGTTAAAAATGATTACTTCATTTAAGTTCAAGCTTTTGCTGAAATCAATACTTGCCCATTATAAGATGAGAGGCTTCCCAGCTAGCTGCAGTAGTAACTGTTTGCTACAGGGCTGATAGTGCTGACGGAAACTCCATTAAAAAAAGGATTAAAAAACTGTCGCAACAATCCCACTTTTAGTTTATATGTGGGTGTGCTATCTTCCAGCAGCATACAAATCAGATACACAAACATTTCAAAACATTATATGACATTAAGTGAATTTTTTTTTAGACTTTATAAATAAAATGTAAGACTATTACCTTCTATGGCCTTTTTTTGAGGAACCTAAATTCAATGTTTGCAAAGACCTGCAGGTGGTAACTGAAAAGCATGGAACCCTGTCATGTAGCACTGAAAATAATTGTCGATGGATAATTATTGATTAATAAGTCGTCTGTCAAGCAAAAATGCCAAACATGCTCTGGATTCTACGATTGGCTTTTATCACCATTTTCTCACTTTTGATTGACGAAATACTTTATCAGTTAATCTATGGATGGGTTACTGAATCAAACATAGCTGAATCACGTCTGATCCAATTTTTATTTACATTATACATCAGTCTTTCTGTTTCAATATAACACAGGAGATCAGTCATACATATGGACTACAGTAGGGCTAACAAGTAAAGCAGTATTTTTGACTGTGGAATAACTCTTTTTGAATAAAATTGAACCTGCTTCACAGGTTTTCATTGATGGTTTTTATATTATTTCGTATCACATCCGATGGATCTGCTCTTGCAGGATGCTTGCAAACAAAAAAACTAACGTTCCGGTTTTAAAACAACAGCAGCAAGAGTTACAGATCACCTACAAAATGTAGAAAAGAAATGCCGAACGGCTGCAAGTAATCCATTCACTGTATTTATAATTAAAGAAAAACTGTTGACAAATTCATCAATAATAAAAATAATCCTTAGGTTTAGCCTTACACTTATTTTTGAGAACAATATTTTATATTTAAGTATTTCTTTAATTTGCAATAATAAGAACTTTAAAAAAGAGAAAATAAATACATATATTATACACATATAAACATAATGTATACTGTATGCACATACAAGATACATTTAAATTAAATATAGAAATAAAAAGGATAAAAGGCAATATTTTTGCAATCAAGTGTACACAGATACACAAACACAGAGATATATACAAACGGTATACAAACACACTCACTTATGACAGCTGAGATGAATTATTGTCATATAAATACTTGAATAAACTGCTGAGCAAACTGTGTTATCAGCTGGTTCGGATTCATTTGGCTCATGAATCATCTTTGTTAATTTTATTTGCTACTGAAATTACATGAGGGAATTCTGTACCTACAAAATTGATAGCGCCTACAAATATTTGAATTATGTTTTTCTTTGACACCAACAGACTTGCCGTTTTGTCAGCCGCTCTCCGCTCCCCTCTGCTAGATGTGCCGTGACTTGATATATCGGGTCTTTTAGACCCTGCTTTGGCTCAAATCCAAGGCCCATTTGTACAGATGGGGTTTTACGTGGGCCATTTTAGCAAAGCACCCTCCCCATAAAGCCAAAGTGTCTCATCGCTTCATAATTGTGTGATTATGGTCAATTGCTGTGGTTGGGGTGACAGATTCTATTCGAGCCCAACAGATGCTTTTATCATATTTTAGATCCCCATTTGACCTTAATCAAGCGTTACATGTATGAATAAAATGGGTAGATAATATTTCACTCCCGAGGTGTATGAGAGGAGATGCTGTGACACAGGAGAGGGCGAGGCTGTGAGGGAAGATGGTCAAAGCTGACAACCGGTGCTGTTGCATGAATTATATGATGACTGAGGCCTCCAGTAGAAATGTAAGAGATAGATAGATGGTGCCACCAAGTGGGAATTAGATAACATTACACTTACTGTATGGAAACATAGGTGTAAAATAAATACAGTATGGATGTGATAGTTATAAACGTATCCAAATATCATTTAGTTTTCCTCATTTCCTGTTGATGGTAAAATATGTTGATTCCTTGTATCCTATCAACCGTATACCATTAGTATGTCAAGTACTCACTAGGGGAACTTTTTTAGGACTCAAGGAACTATCAGGAACTAAGGAAACTTATGTTTGTTTGTACAAGAGGAACCGGATACGACATCAAGTTTAGAACCTGGGCTGCGGTCAAATAGTCCTTTTTGCTTAGGAAGGTTCCTGATGGAGTGAAATGACCCGGAAGTATCTCAGAAGCAGCCATGATAAGTCCGAAAAGAAGTTGGAAGAATGATCCTACACCTTCTCCAAAACTCGAACAATTATAACTCAATATTTATCATTTATTCCTTTGTTTATTTCAATTCCAACCTTAGTAATGAAGTGAGATTTTTCACCGGTTGTCCACTTTAGGTCAGATAATCCTTTTTTATATGTTGATTGATTGTTACAGCAGCAGAAAGGACCGGTGGTATCTTTCTTTCACACTGCGGGTGAAGGAGCCTGTCATTGAATGACCTATTTAAAAACGCACGGGGGAATGCAGCGCCTTTTGTAGTCCATCTTCAGAACACTGTAGTTTCACCACGGCAGACCCGCGTCACTAACATCCGCCGCCGTCGCATCATAATTGAGCAGCCTAGTGAAAGTGCAGTCGGATTCTCTTAACACCACGGTTGTTTTTTTCCTAAGTCCTTCTGAATTCTCCTTGACCTCATGACGTTTTCCATCGAGGTCGAGGAAAAGTGGTTAGGAAAAGACGTTAGGACATCATTTTTTTACTTTTCGAACGCAGCAGTGCTGAAAAGTCGCTCACTGGTTCAACACAAACTCCTCAGCTGCAGCAGCTTCTGTAAAGCATTCATTCACACAGTCTGCACTGGGTACCACTAATTAATTAGGGTTAAATACTTTCTGTTGCAAATAAAGTAGGGATGCACCGATCCAACGTTTTCAGTCCAAATACTGATAGCGATACCAATCCAATACCGGTGTTTAATTAATAAGCTGTGTCTTACTGTGTGGAAGTTATTGGGATCATTCCTTTATGTGTAAGGCAACATCAAGCTTGACTTAAACATTACTTTCTTAACTTTGTAATACAAAATGTAACAAATAAATGTATAGATAACATAAATTTAGTGAATTATTTAATATTAAAATAATAAATCGTACACCAACAACCTGGCAAATACAGCTTCAAAATTAACAGGAATTACAATTCAGGTGTAAACAGTTTAAATGCAGCAACAAATTGGTCAAAATTTAAACAGGAATTACAATGTTTATAATGTATTTAGTATATAAACAATTGAATTGAATAGATCGGCCCCATTGTCATTGATATCCGATCCAGCTATTTGAGTCAGTATCGGCGCATCCCTAAAATAAAGCTACAGTATATGTAGTGTTAGTTTGGCTTTGCGGCCTAAAGTGAATAAAACAAGAAACAAAACTTTCTAAGCTAATTCTTTAAATGCGGTTAAATATTAAAGCAGTGAAAACTCATCATCTAACACATAATTTGGACACAGACGTTATGGAGTTTTCAGTCTCTCACCATCTGTTTCCTTTTCATCTGTTAATTACCTCAATTAAATGTCAGTGTCAAAGTAAATACACAGAACAACATGACTGTGTTGGTTTTTTTTACTTGTGATGTGAAAATGAGTCTAATTGGTTGATGCAATGAAAACAAACAGGAACCTGTCTCCTTAGAATTTGGAACTATTTAGAACATAGTTTAGTTTGTCAAAGTGCAGCTCACCAATGACGGCTCTCAGAAACATTTTGTGCGGCCCCGAATATTTTTATCATACGCAGTCCATTTCAATAGCTTACATTAAATAAACTACTGTGTTACAGCATCACACTGTGCCCCCCTTACAAGCATCTGTCGTAAAAAAAAAGTCATACTACAGTATGCCAAAATGATGTCATTAACAAGTCAAAGTATAGTTTGCCAAAAAAAAAAAAGAAGAAAATTGGCTGCAAGTTTGTGTACTTTTTTGCAATTTACTTTTTACAAACTAGCAAACTGTTTTTCATAGTTAATGCACACAACCGGACCGCAAAATCTGGACACAATTTATGAGGCATTAGCAAACTCGGGAGATGTGGGAGAAAAGATAGTCCATTTCTGCTTGTACTAAAGACCAAGCACCGGAACTGGGGCGACAGAGCCTTCTCCACAGCTGCCCCAACCTGTCCACATTCAAATCACAAATCAAAACTTTTAGGACTGCTTTTAATGTGTGATTAATATTGTGTCTTTTATATATTATGTTGTTATTATTTATGATCGTTTTCTCTCATTTGAAGTGTATTCAAGCTTCATGAAAAGCACTCTAAAATAAATAAAAATCTATTATACCATACAATCACTTTTTAATGCCATTTTTCGAAATATCATACCATAACTTCTTATGGCACACTATACTATGATTTTTTTCATTACATGTTTTGACACACTATACTACAACATTTTATTAATTTGCCAGAAAATCATAAAAAAGTCTTAGTATAGTAGCCTATGTCATAAAAAGTCTTAAAAAACCCACATAATCAGCTGTGCTGCTCATCCCACAAATGCATGATCTCCTTACAAGTTGGACATCATAGTGAAGGAAGACACTGACTTTCGTTGAGTTTTCCAATACTACTGAGTCCTACAATTTTGTCCAACATGTGCATCGTCCAACCCACAACTGTGGACACAATCGACCTAGTGTTTGCACTTGGCTGCTCCATTAGAGAACTTGCTGTCGCTGATCACATGTCCTGCTTAATACAGTTCTCTAGGTTACTATAAAACCTCACAAGCAAAAGGTATGGTTCCATGTTCTCAATCTGGCTCAGTCTTTCTCCTCACTTTTTAACACTGCTAGTAACAACTTGTCAATTTCTTTCTAATACAAAAGACCAGTTATTAGCCTTTAATCAGTTAGGCTTATCTACCCAGGACATGGTTGCTCCTTTAAAAAACAAACTTAAATCCACTGTCAAAATAACAAAAAACATGGTGGACTCCATGTAGATATGAATGGGTCATTCTAAGCTAACGGAAACACAACAATTCTTAGTTTCAGGTGATTAAACACTAATGAAAACATAGATAGTCCATTTCTGCTAATAGATACCCTGGAATGTTACGCACTGGCCCTTTAAAGAACCTGTAGAAAAGTTGAACACAGGTGGAAGTCCAGTAAATTGCAGTTTCATTACTTGCGGTTCAAATAACTACTAACATCATACAACTGTAAATTAAAGGAAGCCAGGGACCAGTATTTCTCACAGCTAATTTCTTCCAACCAGCATAATCCCAGGATCATGTTTAATATCATCAATCGGCTTGGCAACTGTCCTCCCCCTACTGCAGGCGTTTCTTCTTCAACCGACTACGACAAGATCCTTTACCTTCCTTTACAAGATAATTTCAAAACCGCTTGTGTTCAACCAAAACTGATATTTGAACCAAAAATCCTAGAAAAAGTACTGGTGGACAAACTACAGCAGGCACTTAACAACAACCATATCTTAACTAGGGGCTGGTTCAAGGCAGCCTGAGCCAACCTTGAACCAGCCCTAACGATAAGCGTTATCAAAAAAAAGTGCTTACAATTGGGACCCCTAGTGTGCACTTTTCCTGTGTGGCCATCGATCATAAGCTGGCTCCCTAAATTGGCACTCAGTCATCAAAACTTTGAGAACCCCTGATTCAGACAAACAGGAGCAGTAGTTTGTAGTACTGCACATGCTGTTTATCATTAGTAGTAGGGAATTAGGACGAGTCTTAGCCGGACCATTCATATGTACCAAGTTTGAACCAGGTGAGTTGTTGAACCCATGCAAAGTTCCTTACTTGTCCATGTTCAGTCCACAGTCTGACCATTAGTACCTTTCCTTTTGACCTGTTTCTAATCACTCAATGTAAGTGATTTAAGAAAGAACTAAACATCTGATCCAAATGGGCTTCAGTCGAGGCTTCGGAATAACAAACAATGATGCATAGCACATTCACCTATTGCA
>CAKALG010045279.1:0-10995 GCA_916700815.1 Helicolenus hilgendorfi
GCCAGCAGCAGCAGCGACATTCCAAGAGACAGAAACGCTCGTGAAGTCCAGGGTGCTTATTTTTGTTTTGTTGTCTCTTTGCTTTAAAATTTCTGTCCCAAGAGCCCTCCTCCGTCTCCTCCGTCTCCTCCTCCTCCTCCTCCTCCTCCTCCTCACAGCCAGCGGGACTTAATCCTCAGAAGGACTTTTTTGTGTTAATGATTTTCTGTTCATATTTTGAAAAACGAAAGAAAACTGATTTATATTTGTAACACGTTTTAATATTGATGTTTTTTTTTTCCCCCAACCAAGAAAAATGAGACATTTGAGATAATGGATGGGTCCTCGTAGCTCTTAAGACTCTTTGATTTGAATTTCAGTCGACAACCTCACATTTGACTTATTGTTGTCCGTTAAAGAGATGGTGTCCATGTAGCCGAAACCCTCTGGGAAATCTTTCTTTGCTTAAAAAAACAGCGCTGAAGGTTGATATGAATTTTTCCTGTCACCTGTAAATCGCTCTCACTTACTGAGCATCTTGACACCTTTGGTCAAGTCTTTAGATAAACATGATAGGATTTTCACTAGTACTAGTGTTTGTCTTTTTTTAACCCAGGTGCAGATTTATCGTCAAAAGCCGGGTCAACACATGTAGTTGCATCACTTTAGTGCTAAAACACATGTTTCATCTCAGCTCTTTGGTGCCAGGATGTTTTAAAAAACCTGCGTCTCGTTCCGGGCGTGTCGAGCTGACCAGCCTTTCCTCCTCTGTAGTGGCCCGCCACTTTAAAATGAACCGGTACCTCAACGCTCTGTCAGTTTGCACCTATTATGCCAGCAGCTGCAGGACCAGACTTTATTAAAAAATTATGTGCATTTGTAAACAGTGTGTAAAACAACAAATTTGTTAAGAAAATGGGCATTTTTGAATATTTGATATTTTTTGCACATTTTATTTGGTATTGTAAATGATAACTTGTTCTTAATCACATCCAATAAACGACAAGGTTTAATTAAACCAGGGCTCTCCTAGTCGATGCAGAGAACATGTCAGAGTTGTTTTACTTTTCATTGTCGCAGCAGATATAATCACTTGTACATTTTGTAACAAAGTCGCTCATTTAAACGGATTTAGTGACGTGAGATGTGAATGAAGGTTTCCCTGTATGTCCTGGTGCAGCCACCAGGTGGTGCTCTACTCCAGCAGTTGACCAGTAACTCTGTGACTCTCACTGGTCATCAGAGGACAGGGGGAGCTTCATAGTGCTGGTGTATTTTGGCTCTCCAACTTTGTAATAACTTCTACACAGACGCAACTTAAAAACCTTTTGAATGTGCAGAAGTTCCTGTAGTTTGTGGCCAGCGATGTATATGTACACATATATAAGGCAGTGATGGTTTGCCCTCTTCTTTCTGTACTGTGCTGTGCTGTTCTCCTGTGTTTTTCTAGTAGTGTTATCATCACTCTTACTGATTTCATTTGGCCACTCATTGTTTCCCCCTCCCCTCTATTAATTTTGTTTAAATTCGGCTTTGCTTCTGACATGATTGTTGTAATTGTTTGACATTTCAACGAACAAACAAAAGGCGACTGCCCTTCTCAAGTTGAGATCCGACTGTAAATGCTTTCTTTGTTCTTTGGAGGAACTGCAAAAAAAGTCTTTTACACCTTTTTTTATATATATATTTATAGTCTCTAAAGCTGGGTTTGGGCGGGTTAGGAGGATTCACATGTAAAGAATTTCCAATAAAGGCTATGGACGAAGACCGCCGTTCTCCCTGTTTTATTTGCGTTGAGCGGTCGGACATCACTGCCATGTGTAAAACCTTGTGATAAGACGATGATCGGGGAGGACCACCGACTGATGTCTAATTTTACTTTTTAATAAAATATCCAACATTGTCTTACTCTCTGATGTGGACTCTTTCCTCAGAAAACATCTGCATCTTCAAATCGAAGACAAATATGTGTGTGTTGAAGCCAAACGGTGACATTAGAGAGGATAAACGGCTTCATTATTCACGGAGGAGGATGAGCAACTTGGACTTAAACTGTTCCATGAAGACATTTTGTGGAAAAGGTTAATCTTATAATGGATGAATTTGGCCTTAATCACACAACTCGGGCTCAATTCACTTTATATTGGACTACAAGGTGCTGTATTCAGTGGTGTAATGTAACGAAGTAATAATACTTTGTTACAGTACTTAATTATTTTTTGGGAGCAGCTGTACTTTAATTGAGTTTTTATATTTCTGTAAACTTTCACTTTTATTCCACTACTTTTCCTAAATAAAATGTGTACTTTTATTCCGATACATTTCCCCTAAGCATCTTTGTTACTGTAGGTTTGGCGAATCAGTGATCCTAGCTTGCAAGTTACACCATTCACGTGATGGGCAAGTGCTTAGAAAGTGCTCTCAAAGCCGTAGTTAAGTTTCGATTTCCGCTCAAGTCCCGGCAGGATGCATATCTTCACCAAAATTAAGTTCATTCAAGTGTGCAGAGATGCTGACAAGTAATTTTTTTTGCAAGTCAAGATTTTTCAGATCATGCTACCTGCAACTACAATGGAAGGAAAAAACAGGATTTTGTTCTTTAAATCCTTTAAGTTGCAGACTTTGTTTTTCTTCAAGTAAAGTAGCCTCCATTTTTAAGGTGGTGTGCATGTTAAGAGGAATGATAAGGGCACGGTCACAAATGCGAAAATACAGGCGCCATTGCCTGCCACGGCCATTTTCGACCAAAGTGAACTGCATTTCGATGCAAAGATGCGAATTTGCTTCGCAACCAGAAGTAAATGCTTTTTTGCACTTTCGCTTGCGTAGAATCGAAGTAAACAGGAGGTGAATATTCATTTTGCCTATGTGTGACCGCCCCATAAACTTAATAAATCTCTAAATTCTGATTTGCTTGCTTTTTTTTTATTAAAAGAATTTACTTGTACTTTTACTTTTAAGTACATTTAATATCAGAAAATTACTTCTGATACTTAAGTACATTAAATATCAAACACTTCAAAACTTTTACTCAAGTAACATTCTAATAGGTGACTTTAATTGCTACTAAAGTCCTTTTCCCGGTTAGATATCTGTACTTTTACTTAAGTGTGGCTTTCGGGTGTTAATATTAACATTTGATTTCATTCAGTAACACAAAAGCTGTGGAAGCAAGAAACCTTATATATGTAGACAAGGTTTAACATTGTCTAGAGTGCCATTGAATTTGGCTTCTAAGGCTGTTTGTGAACCAGAATAATGCACTCAGTATAGTAGCCAGTTTCACAGGGAGCTCTCTCTAGGTGACAGCAATGATAACTGGAACGTTCCAAAGTTACATAGCCACAATAAGGAGTGTGCCTGTGATGTATGGGGAGGGTGGAAGGAGGACGGCCGATCTTATGAAATATGTAGTGAAGTGCTGACAGCCTCTGAGCCATCTGTAATTTGGCAACAGGTGTAGAGGCTAAGAGGGATCACAGTAAAGGTCAGAGATGTGAAAAGTCAGTGGAAACGTGGCACTTGATTAGTGACTCGGTGGCAGCTGCATTCAGCTATAATAAACTTAAAATGATGTTTCACTTACGTACGTTTTATTTTCCATAAAAAAAATAAAATAATCGTAACTGCAGCATTTTTAGCCATAAATGAAAAAAAGAGGTTGCAGGTTCGTGATCTTGACCCACAAGAGAAGAAGTTAATGGCAGATTGAGGACATTATGAGTTGCATGCCCTGCAGCGTTTGGAGAGAAACCGCAGCTTTTACCTCTGTTTTGTTGTTATTTCTGAGTCTTAATGCTGACTGAATCGCTGTGACAGCTAGTTTTTGGTGGCTGACTGTTTTGGGGAAATGGAGCCAAAAGCAACTGAACATTGCTTGAACTCACTCGCATGATTTGAGTGAACTCCTAATGAACTGTAGCCTCTTTAGCATTCAAGCACTTGTTAACTTGAATAAAATACAATACAGTCATGATGTATTAACTTTTAGAAGTCTGTTGGATCTATCAGGGTCTTTTCCAAACTCATGAAACGTGTTTCAAGTATTGTTCATTCCTCACATGGTGCATCCTACGCAGTGAGACATAGTTGAGACATGCATTAATCACCCAACTTTTACTCCCTGCTGAGGTCAAACAAATCAATGACTGTACACGCTGCCATGTAGCACAAAACGAGCTCCCGAGTGTTTACAGCGAGATTAAGAGGTTCAGAAATAGTTTGAACACATAATGTAAAAGTCAGTGCAGACTTTTTGGCCCCAAATTTTGGTAAAACCTTTTTACTTTTCCTCTAGTGCCATCATCAGGTTAAAATGTGTATAACACTTTGATTTATGAACAAATACCTGCAAACAATGGCATTCCCATTAGCAACATCTGTACTTAGTGCTAATAAGCAAACATTAGCATGCTAACACCATAAACTAAGGTGGTGAACATTATACTGTTAAAAATTAGCATGTTAGCATTGCCATTGTGAGCATATTGAATTAGCATCCTGTGCCTAAGTACAGCCAATAATGTTATCCATATTTTATTCTCCTATTTAAAGGTCCCATATCTTAAAAAAGTGAGATTTTCATATCTTTTATATAATAAAGCAGGTTTAAGTGCTATATAAATACTGTTAATCATAATCTGTGTTCACATTCACTTCTCCTATTGAGGTAAACTGACTCTCAGTGCGCCGTCTCCATTCTGAACGGTCTCTGGTATAATTTATTGGTAAAACCGCTTTTTTAAATAACAATGTGACAATATGAAAGGCAAATGTGCAGAGTGCCTCGGCTCACAGAGCTTTATATCAAGTTTCAGCTTGTTGTTTTGCTGTCCTGCCCACAACTTTACTATTTTGGTTCACTCTCACAGTGTCGTTTTCGACCACATGAAGACAGCTGTTTTCAGTGAAAAAGCTCTGAAAACCTACTTTATGCTACCAGCTCAGCACCAAACAGCAGACAGACAGTTGTAAGTGACTAGCTGGTGAACATAGTGGAGCATTTAGCAGCTAAAGAGCCATATATTTCCCCCAGGAGTTGGTGGAGACCAAAAATAGAGCTAAAAGTCAGTGAATATTGGACTCCAAATGAATGATAATGTTGCTCCATAACTGCTGGATATGTAAATAATTTGCTAACAAGTTCACCATATGAACTTGAAAGGTGATGATATGTCAGCGTTGTGTTCACAGCTTGTTTCACAGTGTGTGTTTAACTTGTAGTAGCAGCTGGGTGTGGTTTGACAAGATATCATTATTAGGTTTTATGTTGCCTCCACTATAAAGTGTGATCTGACAGGTTGAAGCAGCAGCAGCAGCAGGTGCCCTCGCTCTATACCAAGCAAACACTGGCCATGCGCTGACTAATCTTTGAACCCTGTGCAAACTGACAGCAGCAGTGTATGACCGACACATCCACACACAGTGTGTGTGTGTGTGTATATAACAGCAGAGCGGAGCAGCCCACCCTGCAAATATTTACTCCGGGTCCAAGTTGGTGCAGAGGGCATCTGGCAAGAAGTGAACAAGTGTGTTTCTCTCTCTCTCATTCCAGCAGACATGATGTACCGCACGTCTGTGAAGTGACATTATTACTGTCACCACATTAAAGGACAGTTGAAGCATTGAACTGTGGCAGCATATGGTTTTTACTACTCAATGCAATATTACTAACATATTGTTTATTGCATCTGTAGAGTTTTAATATTTTATAAAACATTTAATGAATTTGTTTTAACATCTCTTGTTTCTGTCATTTTACATTATGTCCTAGTATTATGCACTTTTGTGATGTTTTAATGAACTACATGCCAGTGGAAGAAAAATCCACTGAGTACTTTTATTATTACCACGTGGTCACTTTAGGACCTCAAGCTGCATAATCGTCATGTATTGTTATGTGAATATGTTGGGTATTGTTGCGTATGGTGTGTGTTGTCTTATATGCCAGTGCCAAAGACAAATTTCCATTTCGTGCAATTCTAATTGACAATGGTCTGGGTATCATTATTATCCGTAATTCCTTTGGAATTAAAAAACGAAAAATGTTTGACTGAAAATTAACTGTGGCAGTACGGATTCGCCAGATTTCAGCTGATGGGAAGAAACCTGAGAACCAGTTCCCATAATAATACAGAAATAATTAGGAACAAGTGCCTCCACAATGAAAAATGCCTCTTTGATAATAAGGAAATGTGTATACAGGGGGTTTCAATGAAAATAAACAAAATAACAATAAAGCCTGCAGGTTATCGTTAAGCACAAACTGTTGCAGGAATAGCACAAAGGTCTGTCCTGATGCAGGTAACCAGAGGAAAAGTGCTCTTTAATATTCACTTCAGCCAGAAAAGTTCAGACAACAAAGAAGCCTCAAAAAGGCCTAAAGACCTGAGTTTCTGTCTGAATCTGTTAGAATGAGGTCTGTATTACATCGAGGAAGGATCAGAGTGTTTGTTTCTTCTCCTCTTTTAAGCCCTAAAGAAAGGGCGTCGTCTCACTCTGATTGGTCAAGCTGAAAAATACACCAAGCTGCTCTCAGTTCTTAATTAGTAGTCAGACCTCCACACCTTGAACAACAGGTGATCTGAATAACCTCCAATCAACGACGTTTGGCTAAAATGAACTGGGAAAATGACAGCATGTACCAAAGAATGAGGGACTGCTACAGAGCTGTCATAATAATATAGATAATATCTTTAGTGTTTTATAGGCTGGGTTTCCATTCACATATTTTTATGCACATTTTGTAGTATCGCATTAGAAAAGCTGTATGGAAACGACAAAATACAACAAAACCTCCTCAATTGCGGAAATTTTTTTTTACGCTCGCTTGATGTGGTTTTTTGCCTTTGTTGAAAAAGAGTTGATGCACTAAATGTGATATGGAATAAATTCTGACGTAGCGAACATTTAACTCACATGACTAAACAGATTTTCTGCTGTTGGTGCCGTGCGAATGCTTGTCTTCGTCTCTGGACAACATGAAACATGGCCAGTAGTATCTGACAGGCATGGGACAATATGAAAATGTCATGTCACGATTATCCTGGCCAAAATAATTGCGATTCACTATATTATCCTGATTAACATCATGCTAAAAATTCTTAAAATAACACTAAAACAAATAAACTTCTTAAACGAGGTAATCATAAATCGACTAACGACGAGACTGACGACACCAACTAGTCACGAGACTAACGACTGACATGACAAAATAAGTCAACGCTACTTTTAGTTTCACACAGGACAGACCGTCGAATAACGCCGCTTAGGTCAAAGGCCGGTTCATCACATACTGTAGCTAAAGGGTGCCTCTGTGTGTCTGTTTCCGATGCCGAGGGGCACCTACCAATCGGCTGTATTTGACGAGTTGGGAGTGAGAACGGGTTGCTAAAGCTGTTCTGAAGACTTGCGGTGTCCCGACACCTTACTGAGACACTTCCTTAAATCTGTTACCCGTCTGTACCTTTAACAGATATCACCTCTAGATAACTCTAGACATCAGATCTTTATAAATATCTCTCTACACGTTGAACAGGTCTTCAGCTTGAGACGAGGTTATTCCGAGGCCTACTTGCTGCATTCTTGACACCCGTCCCACCGGTGCCGTCACATTAGAATGACACAGTGAGTCAAGCTCTCCTGCAGGAGTCGGTGTTGGCGATGAAGGGAGTTTCGAGCTGTAAGCGTAAACTCGATTTGTGTCACATCATGGCACGCTTCAGAATGAGCTCAGTCAGTAGTCTATCACGCTGGCAGCTGCAGGAAAGCACACAGAGAAAATGAGGACAAGCGGGGAAGAGACAGAAAAATCCTGACAGTCTGCCAGAACAGAAAGAAGAGAAGTAACATAATCATTCACAGAGCATAAAGGTGACCTGGAAATTGAGTGCCAAAACCAACTTATATGACCGCAGCGGCGACATGCCCTAAATTCTTTCTGCTTTAAGTGCAAGTACAAATGATTATTAATGCATTATTCACAAAACAGAGCCTTCTCCCCCAATTTTCTCCACTCATGTGCGTCCTCTCCCTTTGATGATATAACCAAAGTAAGAGGGGAGAAAAGCGAGGGAGTGCAGAGACGGAGGAGTTCAGAGGATGGCTTTTCTCTTGGGAACACAGAGCTCTCATCCCAAAGGGGATCCTCTGAAACAGTCTGAACCTTCCTGCAGACCAAACAGCAGCATTTACATATCACTCACATATCCTCTGACTGCAACCAGACACCAAGACGCACACTTTGGACCCGCTTACCCCCGGCTGGCCTTTCATCAAACAGGTAAATGTAGGGTATCCCTGTGCACGCTGCTTCCTTCTTTATCAATAATATAGTAATTTATATGAAGGCACAAATGTGAAAAATGTTAAAAGGCAATCTGAAAACCGACCAGAGAGAATAACCTCAGAATCACCCAGGGATTTCTTTGAACTCGGGGATCCAGATACGGCAGCAGCAACAATTGGATGAGCGTGCTACGGGGAAAGATGAAAGGCAGTCAAACTTGTAGACGTAATAAGTGGGCTGAGGCCTTTCATGATTCATACGGAGGCTTCATCTCACCGTTCAGTCAAGCTAGTGATCCCAAATGTTGAATAGGCTTATATTTATCTCTGGATTCTTTGTAAAGCTTAGCAGTGGATGATGGAAAGCCAATTAACTTCCACCTCACTGTTCATCAGAGTTATTTTTTAAAAGAAAAATGCGCAAATTATGACGTGTTGTCTCACAACACAGGCACCTGACACGGAGCTGCAATTAATTCAGTTTCACAGCTAATAAAAAATGCTTCTTTTTACAATTTTTTTCTGTTAAACAGTCACAAATCCCTCCTGATCCTCATTCATTCTGCCTGGTTTTCTATGAGTCTTATTTCAGACTCGCTCACCTGTCCTCTGATAACCTCTTCACCGCCAGTTTCACCACCTGACCTGCTCCTCCCACTACCTCTTCCTATTTCCTTGATTACCTCAGTAGTAGCTATACAGTATACAGTATACCGGCCCACGTCCGCTAGTCCTGTGCCAGATTGTCTTTTTGCATTACGCCAAGCTTTCCAGCATTCCCTTCCCTTACCTCTCTGAAACCCTACCTGTTTTTCCAGACTCTGATTCCTCGCCTTCCCCTTAGATTAACTGTAAGACTGTAAATAGGGGGACACAGCTAGCCGGGCTCCGTTAAAGCCAACATATAGTCCTTTACATAACCATTCCTAAAACCTTTACTTGTCGTTTTGTACTAATTTAACAAATGAGGAATAATCAAAGACTTTATATAAGAAGTGGATGTATAGTCACCGTGACATCACCCATTGGTTTGTGGACCTTTTTGAAGCCTCAAGTTCGGCATTTTGGCCGTCGCCATCTTGGTTTTTTTGCAACCAGAAGTGTCACGAGAGGGTGGAGCTAATGGAGCCTTCAAATGAAAACCCATGAGCTTGTGTTTACAACATGGGAAGTCGTGTATACAATATGCTTGGCGTTCAAGTGGTTAAGTTGTGAAAACACAGCTGCTAAGCAACGGTAATATTAACGTTACTGTCGGCGTCTAGAAGCCACATAGGCTAATGATTTAACAAGCCAGCAAGTGGCTATATATAACGCAGGAAGTGCAAAGGCATAATGACAAAGGAAAAAGATGAGGCCGTTGGGAATATCAACATTTTCCTCAGACTTATTATAAAAATTATGAAGAAAAACAATTTACGGTCTGCTTTATGGTCTGCTTGACTCTAAATGGGACCACAATTTACTAAAAGAACATCATGCTCTATTGAAGAAGACTTGAAACTAGCGATTGAGACCATAAACTCATGTTTACAATGTTTACTGAGGTAATAAATCAAGTGAGAAGTAGGGTCATTTTCTCATAGACTTCTATACAATCAGACTTCTTTTTGCAACCAGAGGAGGAAATCGGGAACTTTGCGCCTTTACCGCTTCAGGCCCAATTTGGTGTTTCGGATGCTGTGATCGCAAGCTGGTCTCTAGTTTTACATCTAAATCTTCTCCCCTTTCTCTCCAAATCAGATTCTTCTAAAGTTACATGATGGCCTTGCTGCTGTCACGGCTCATGTTTCTCTGGAGTGTGCATATGCCCAGTGAGGGGGATGTCAGCAATAAATAGATTAAAGTGTGTAATGGCCCAATAACCACCCTGCGCTGCTCCACCATGCACGGGTGATTCACTATTTAGAAAAAAAAACAAGAAGGCTGCAGCTGTTGGGGCTGACTTAAGTTCAGATTTTTGGTTGAGTAAGAAACTGGAGGTGAGTGTGTACATGTGTGTGTGTAGTATATGACTATGGGCAAAGAAAGAGAAAAAGACAACACATCGTGTATAGAAATACCTATTCAGAGGTAGGCACGAGTGTAAATGTGCGCATAAGTACAAACTGTGTGCACTTTATGTGTGTGTGTGTGTGTGTGTGTGTGTGTGTGTGAGTGTGTGTGTGTGTGTGTGTGTGCCAAGGTGTGCTTGTGTCTTAATAGGAAGCAGTCACAGGGCTGCTGACGGCTCCATAAAGGAGCCTTTGAATGGCTTGGCTCTGGTAAATTCATAGCAGATGTGAGGGAAAGAATATCCACCCAGGTTGAGTGGCCCTTCACTGGGAAGGCGACAGGAGTCCAATCCAGGGGAGGCAGACGGATGGCAGACAGGAGCCAGGACACACACACACACACACACACACACACACACACACACACACACACACACACACACACACACACACACACACACACACACACACACACACACTGTTGGGTGAAGCCCAATCAGCCAGGAGGGAACTCTGCACGGCACTAAATGGGAGACAGGAGTTTTTCTTTGAGCCACTCTGGCTTTTAAATTAAAAATAATTCTCCCTTTTATTTCGGAGAGAACAGCTTCCCTGTGTTGGTCTCTGGGCAGGTTTTCCATTCAAGTGTACAAGTTCAGGCCAGGTGTGTGCTTCGGGGATGGCCTCCACACACACTGGATCATGCCTCCCGGTTCCCTCTGGACCCACGGAGTCT
>CAKALG010045280.1:2968-18371 GCA_916700815.1 Helicolenus hilgendorfi
GAATACAATAAGATGAATTATTTTTAAATTTCGCATAGGAAAAGATACACATACATGCTTTGAAATATAAACAAATTTGTGGATGTTCAAGTATATAGGCTTATTTACCACCAGTTATTAACAATACATTCTAGTGTGTAGAGTGCTGCCTCATTTTGGGGCGGGGTCTTAAGCCTTTCAAAATAAGATACTAAAGGGTCTCATGTTGGGTATATTTGATCTTTTCTAACTTAAGGAACATCATCAGGTCATTCATCCAAGCGGAAGCTTTTGCTTTTTGTCCCATTTTAACATTTTACAATACTTCCCACAGTTTACATTGTGATCAGTTAACAATGAAGTAGTTCACTGATACTTAAATGGAAGTACAGTGGAAGAAAACAAGACTATGGGGAACAAGGGCATTGTGCATTTTAGAGGAAAGGAGAAATAAATAATATGTACTACTTCTATATAAGTAGCAGTGCTGGGAAACAAAACTGAAGTTTGCAAAAAGTGGTGTCAACAACACTGATATTCTGCTGAACCTATGAAGTACCTATGGTATTTGTGCTCTTTATTGTTTATTGTAGCTATGTTGTGAGCATACATAAAATCTGCCCAGGGTTTTCCTCTATGACAACTACAATATATCTCTGTAACAGTTTCTGTCAGATGTAAACCAGACTTTCTGTTGAGGCAACTTTACCTAATAAGTGCCATGAGCAAACGACAAGAGTATTTGTTTTTATTGTACTTCATCCAGCACCTACTCTGTAGTCAAATCTATACACAACATTAGCTGGTAGGCTTAATCAAATTGTCCCAATTCACTCAATAAAGGAATACTTTACCCCCAAAATGACTATATGTATATCTTAGCATAGGTATATCTACCTTGAATTTATGAAGAAATCTTTATTTTTCTTTCATGCCTCCACGGTGAAGGAAAAAATCCCCAAACTGAGTAAATCCTGAGTAAATGGGGCGTTTAACAACAGCAAAACTATATCAGAACATCTGTTTACATCTGTGTATAATGCTAGTCTCATTCATCCAGTCGAATGCTCACTATACTTCCCAAACACATGCATCTTCACTTGACTATTTAGAACTCACACGGACGAGTAGTGCACCTGCACAAGCGTGACACTGTTTACAAGGTAGTGTTTTATATAGTAAAGTTTCAACGAAAAACAGCCCGGTTTCCTAATAGTGGCAATTACGTTTAGAGAGAAACGTATTTTCTCCCAGATTATATTTGTTTTTGACATATCACAAATACAGCGCTGATCAAATATGAATCAATATTATGTTACGTTAATGCCTATTTCTATCCTCCAATGTTTTCAGAAACATCTTGTAGTGTGCTGTTTAGCTGTAAAATGAGAAAGATGTTGAGATCTGTTGAGGAAATACCAAGCACCGCCCACCAGCCGGAGTAAACTTTCTAATTTTACAGCTAAACAGAACACTACAAGATGTTTCTGAAAACATTTGAGGAGAGAAATAGGCATTACAGTAACAGAATATTGATTCATATTTGATCAGCGCTGCCTAGTTTGACCGTTTGATAGGAGTTCGCGAATGATTGGGAGCGGCTTCCGTTGAATGAACAGCCAATAGGAACGCTCTCTCTCTGAAATGACCCGTGATTGGTCAAAGTCTCCCGTGAGGGGCTAGATTTTGTCTGTAAACAGAGCCATGAGGAGGAACAGAAGTCTAGTTTTCTCTCAAAACACTTGAATTACAATATGCTGAAAGGTTATTGTGGGATATTAGCCCAATGATGTCAAAAATATACTGTCTACTGCAGGTTTAATAAGATCTTTGCTAACATACAGTATGTTTTATTGGGGTGTACAACCGCAGCAGTAACATGACTCCAATAATCAATCATAAGAAACGTGTTAAGTGTTTTAAAGCCTGAAAACAGAGCCGTGAGCAGATGCCGTTAGGAGCACCAGAGGACACAGAGGAACATGATTTACTACTGTCACGATATAGCGACCGTGTTATAAAAATAACTTTTTAAAATCATATTTGCTCCAATCTCGCCTACTTCAGCGTCTTACCTACTACAGTGACCGGCTGTTTGGTGAAATTGCTGAGCATTTTTATTTTTTTTTTTAAATGAAGTTATATATTTGTGAATTGTTTTTAAAGATTTACATTTTCAGTAGGAACCAATGGGCTTGGAGCTGAGAACTACAGACGGGGTAGGGAAGTCATAAAGTATAGAGAGGAGAAGACGGTAGTCCAAATATTGTTTTGATCCATGAGTTGCTGCATGAATCACACACATGATGTTTGTCAATTTAAAAGATCATTTTTCAAGTCAAGAAAGTTTCAGTTTGTCTAGTATCATTTAGTTTTGTGTGAAACCGCTCAGTGAATTACATCTCTCGTCTCAGACAACATACGTCACCAGCACTTTGCTATGACCAGCAACAGATGTAAAGTTATCTGACCTGATGTATTTTATCCAGAGACTCCTGGTCTTTATATCAGCCAGGAAGAGAAAGAAGGATCAGACCCGTTGCTGGTGTGAGTTCATCCCAGTAGGAAACACACAGACATCGTAGCTTCAGAGAGAGAGACGTCACTTACGCGACTTTAGGGTGAGTCGTCTTTCTAATTACGTATTTTCACAGTCTGATATTTCAACAGTTTTACAACAAACTGAGACTTTCTGGTCTTGCAAAATTATCTTTTAAACTGACAAACATCATATGTGTGATTCATGGCACAACTCAAACGGGATAAAAAAAAAAAAATTCTCTTTCCGTTGGCTACCATTCATATTTTTTCTGAAATAAGGTCCCATGGTGTTCCACCGGAAGGGGCGGGACTTCACCTCTCTATAGAGAGACGAACTAACACATTGTTGGTTTTGGTCTTTTCATTGGATTTGTAGACAATAATAAAACTATAGGAGAACATGAGACTGAGGACCACACAGCTGGTTTGAGATGGAAATGGCTCATCAGGATACAGAAGGGTTCTGTTTTCTGCTCGATGACGTCATGTGATTAGTGGCCTCATCAACAACACACAGTGTGGCTGGGAAAAAAAACAAGCTCTAGCAAACATTTACTGACTGAATTGTCCTTGAGTGAGTCGGTGAAACCCCACCGGCTCGAGGGCGGCTGTTCTGTCGCTGACACTGACCTTTGACTTGCGTGTGGAAGCGAGGCTGGAGAAAACACACTTCCCCTGCAGGGATCCATAAAGTATTGATTAAACTCTGCAAACTCTGAGCTGGCTGGTTCATCAGGGTGAATTATAACCCTGTCATCAATCTATACACAACATAACCATACACACACAGTACTGATCGTTATTAGAGTCCTATTGCAACTGTTGATATGCTCGACAGGCAAGGACAGTGTTCACTGTCAACACCAACCAAACATGCATGGACACCAGTTATCAGAGGTCAGGTACTTTTATTTATTTGTGTATTTATTGTTTGTGTGGCAATGTCAGCCAGTCTATCTGTCCATCACAGTCAAAATATTGTGTTTTCCATGAGTTTTGGATGTTACTGGATGTCAGGACTCCTGACCTTTCCTCTAGCCACAGGCAAAAACTTCTACTGTAGTAATAATATAATATCCAGTGGTGAAATGTAACTAAGTACAGTTCATTTTTAAGGTACTTGAACTTCACTTGAGTATTTCCATTGATGCCACTTTATGCTTCCTGTTTATAGTCAACTTACTAGCTTTCAACCGCAGCTCACGGGCCTCATCAGAGGACCAGCTGTTATCACGAGACCGTTTTTAAGATACTTAAAGCTGCAGTCACTAACTTTGAGCTAATACGATAAAAAAGTTATTTTTATAAAACTGTGACTATATTCTGACAGTAGTGCATGAGACAGATGATCTGTGGACAATTCATGTCCCTCTGTGTCCTCCTATAGTGCTCCTAATGGCATTTGCAAAATTTCAACGTGATCAACCAATCAGAGCCAAGTAGTCTCTATAACGCAGCCGTCAATCACTGCTCACCAAACATGCGAACGCTGATCAAAATGTCAAACTAGGCCGAGCTGATCAAATATCAGATCAAGTAATATTATGTTACTGTAACGTAACGTCTCTCCTCAAATGTGTATTTGTATATTTTTTCAGAAACATATTTTAGTGTTTAGCTGTAGAATGACACAAACGTTGCTAACAGATTAGCATGACTTCATATTGCCATAATATGATATGAATTTAGCTTGTTGTGGAGCTTTGCCCCCCAAGTGGCCAAAAAATAAATGAATGCAGGTTAAATTAACATTTTGATTGTACAACTTTTACCTGAAACTGAGGAGCAAAACAACTCTCTATACACTTAAAATAAATCATTTCAAACACAGAAATGAGCCCCTAGGATTAGCTATTGTAGCTAACTGCCAGGCTAACCTTAGTAGTTGCCTATACATCAGCACTATACGCCGTACCGTGAGACCTAGTTGATGTGCTACGTTAGGGGGGAAAAGGGAAATACCAATGTAGAAAGAAAATATTAACAATATAAACAGAGTTTATAGTTCCTGTTTTTGCACAATTCGGACTTCCGACACAGTTTGGTATGAGTTGGTTTGGGTGTTTGTATGTACTGCAGATCAGATCAGATCAGATTTTTGACTAGACATTTTAATATGAAAGCATTAAAAACTCCAGTCTCCAATCTGGTTAAGCATCACTTATCACTGATCAGTACAACTTCTTCCTGCCAAAGGTGTGTCTCTGCCTACCTGTCTTTCAAGTCATCATGCTTCACATAATCACCCTGCCGCTCCTACTGTACACCTCCTGTCAGCCCAGTCTGGCCTTAACACCACACTGGAGCCAACATTCACTTAATGACAGAGGAGCAAACCATTAATCAGCCTTCCTGGTATAAACCAGATTGACATCAGTGTTAAGAGTGATGGACAGTGTCCACAATGGCATTTTGTCAAAGCATGTGAAAACTGGAGCAGCAGCACGCTGCAGGTGCATCTATCTACCTCATATATCAAGACTGCATCTGGAGAACGAGTGATGATGTTACTGACTAATTACAGGTTCACAATAGTGTGTTATGCTCTTATACCTGGTCCAAGCAGGTTGATGACTATGGTTAATATAATTAATCACTCATAAAGGTGTGTGTGTGCTTGAAAACAAATTGTTTATTTATTATTTCAGTTGTTTAAAAAGAGGATCAACAGTGCCTGGTAAAGTGACCTGTACAAATTGAACACAAATAATTGGTGGGATTAAATCAGCACTTCAATATTTGCAGAATTAATGATGTTAAAGAGTTTGCATTCACTAACTATTGAGTAACAAGTTATTTTTTGCTGGATAACTTGGACTGAAGACTTGTTGGATGCAAACCAACCTGGACCAACCTGGACTTAAGACAAGACGTCTTCATCCAAAAAACTGTCGTATAGCTTGTCTCTGCAAACAGCTTATTGCGCCCCATATTTTCATTAGTTGTTAGGTGGCGACCTCTAGTGGCTGTCGTAATAAGGACAGGAGTAAAGGAGGAAGTCAGGTGACGTAGTATAAAGAGCGACAACGTCTGAGTAGGGAGGAGTTTGGGGTGGATGGATGGGTCAAACAAACAGGACTTTCAGGAGACCTCTGTTCGTCTCCCGTGTGAAACCAAAAGTCAACACGTTGAGTTATTTCAAGTTACGTACTGTAAGTACTGTAAGTACGAAACCACGTCATGTACTGCGTAACAAACGTACTTATTTGAACCCAAACCATGATCTTTCCTAAACATAACCAAGTAGTTTTGTTGCCTAACCATATCCAAGTAGTTTGGTTTCATAACCATGTGTTTAAAACTGCCACATTAAATAGAACTGTCATGTATAGCCGTGGTTACACTTGCCTTTTCAATGATACTTTTGTCATCTGATCACGTCAGGACGCACTAACAGTCAAGTCTGTACGCTCCAATATCGAATCAGCTAGACCACATGCCCAGGTGGTTTTCAGTGAGGCGTGGACAGCATGTGGGCACAATCTGGACAATTTATCAAACGTAGGTGTCGCATCATCTCCCCTCCCCCCACACGAGAGCAAAGGCATTAGAGGAACAAAACTGGGGCTCGAGGTTAAATTATGAATCCTGCTATGGCGAAGGCATGACCCGCCCTACTCGGTCTCTGATTGGCTAGTACTCGTTGCCTTTATTGGTTGGATTGTTTAGGTTTAGGCATGAGAAGTGAAATTAGTTGGGGTTAAGGTAAGAATATCAGGGTAAGCTAATCAGAGGCAGACTAGGGCAGGTCATGACTTTCAACAACTTATTGACGTTTTTTTCCAAATTTGTTGACTTTTTTTCGACATTTGTTGAAATTATTCATAATTCATAATATCGCAGTCTTTTTAATGTGAAGAATTTATAGGAAATGATTTTATTGTCCCCAAGGAGAAATTCAGAAACGGTAACAACATGACATTACACAGGTAATCAGGTTTGTTCAGCAAGGCCTGTTTGAGGCAGCTATGACTGCAGGGATCAGACTTTTCCCAAAGCGAGCCTTCCTGCATGTCAGTGCTCTGTACCTGCACCCTGAGGGCTGCAGGGTGAGCTGCTGGTTTAGTGGGTGTGTGTGATATCCTATTGAGGTTAAAATGCATGCAATGGCCTTATTGTTCAGCTCAGTGAGGTTGGTTGTGCAAAGACCAATTATCCTGGCAGAAATTAAATGTGTTCTCAGTTTTACAGCCACTCTTTTGACCACGAAATATATCCGCATATGTTGCATTGAACTGTCAAGTGTAACCACGGTCTATGCCGTTTTAGGAGTCATTGGCAATTTAAATAATAGAACATGCATTTTCACAGCCTTGTTTTGCCAAGTTACCCTGTAACCTGACAACTGAAAATGTATTAACTAAATGAAGTAAGTTTGATGTTGAGTATCAAGCTTCAGATGTCAGTATAAGTAAATCATCTGAAAAGCTAAAAAGCTTGTGTTTCTGGCCTCCTAATGAAACTCCCTTTGAGCTTTGAAGCCATGGTTGAAATCCAAATGTATTCAAAGCATAGATTAAATAACTCCAATTTCTTGTCTGTTTAAAGACAATATAATCATCCCCCATAAATTATCTGAGGATTTCTGTTCCTGTACAAATCAAATCAAATCGTGGTGTATGATTTTATGAATGAAGCGCTGGGTTGTAAGAGCTGGTGTTTGAGTAAAGCAATTTCTAGTCACAGTTTAAGAGATATATTCACTGATAACTACAACAACCTGTCAAAGACTAAAGAATAAACCATATTACTTTAACTGTTGTACAAGTACTACAAATAACTGTATATTATACCACAGAATGTACCATGAAAACAGCAACATAGTATCACCATGAAGAACCACAACAAATCACAAAACGTTCCATAAAGCACTACGATGAGTAACTGGAGAAGAGATGTATAGAGAAACATATTGACTTTGTACCATCAGCTCTTGCTTTATGACTACGTGAGGACCTGAGTATGTTGCTGTTATTCATAGCTAACACTAAAACTATTTTTCATGGTCCAACATACCAAAGTGCTGTTTCTATCATCAATCAAACCCCTTAAATAAATGATGAAACGCAGGCACACACACAGCCACACCTCATGACTCAACTGTTCCAGTTGTGGATTGTTAATCACACCCAAATGAATGTGTGTGTCTGTCTAGTTCTGTTAGCTTGTGTTGTGTTCAATTATGATCGTGGTGATGGATAGGATAGGAGATACGTGTTTATGCAGCAAGCACGGTGTTCGAGACATGTTTGTGGGTGTGCAAGCCAATAAATATGTATGTTCATTTTATTAATTGATGTTTAACAGATAGGAAGTGTGAAGCTGAGATAATAATGCCTGGATATTAGTTCAAGCTCTGTGTTCTGTTGTTGGAGATCTGATCGCTCATCAAACCTGCATCTTTAAAAAAAAAAAACATGATTAAAAGTCATGTTAAGTGTGCAGAGTTCATTTAAGCCTGCAAAACTAAAGTTACACAAGTGTTAAATTGAGCAACATACTTACAATTAGAGGTGTAAGAAAATATCGGAAATATTGAGTATCGCGATATTTTGTTTTGTGATACCGTATCGTTTCTCAAAAACACGGTGTTGAGTTTTAATTAATAGTTAACATGCAAAAATGTACTCAGTCAATACTTTATTTAATTTGCAAAGACAAATGCCCTCTCAGTGTATGCGCCCGCTCAAAGTAGTGCTTTGATGTTGGATGTTACAGCGACTGTGAAAATTGCATAAAAAATAAACTTTTTTTGCTCAGATTTTATGCATATGGTGGCGTGTTCTTCATTCTATGACAGTTTTCCTAAAATTCGTTTTTAAAAATATAAATGATGTGTCAAACAATGTCTATCGAACTTATTTAAGAAACTTTGCAAAAGTGTCAATTATAAAGGAAAATGTTTTTTCCAAAGATTTAATACTTTATTTGATGTTATTTTGTTAGATGTCTCTTTGACTGTCTCACCATTGTCCTCAGTTCGGTTTAATGTTTTACTTTATTTTAGCAGCTTATCAACGCTTCATTTGAAACATTAAGCTAGTCAGATCTCTGACCACAGGAATTGCTGTAAATGGCAACACATTTGATTAATACGTTTTGTCCTCCTCTTCAGTCAGTACTTCTGGTGACGTCCCCGCTGTAACCATGGTGTCCCGTGTGAAGCCGCCCCAGGGGCGTAGCCTTGCTTCTCTATTTTCCTGCTGCTTCAATGGAAGTGACCAACCAGAGATCACCCACCTCCAGGAGAACATGAACACTATGGCTGTGCTGGAGCCCAACCTGCCCATGCCCCCGCCTCAAGAGCTGGACTCTATGTTCACTGAGCTGGTGGTGAGTCAATGTTCCTCTTCTGAACACTGGCTATTCCTACGTGCATTCAAACGTTCATAATTATTCAACAATAGCTTTCTTCTTATGTTTATCATTCATTTCTTTCTTCTATCCCAGGATGAACTGGACCTCACAGATGAGCACAGAGCTGCCATGTTTTCTTTACCAGCAGAGAAGAAATGGCAGCTCTACTGTAGTAAGAAATTGGTAAGAAACTATAACTACAGCCACTTTATCTGTATTGGTAGTTTATATATCCTGCACTGTTGTGCAGCTGCATTTCGTTCCATGATTCTGACCTGTGTGTGTGTATGTGTGTGTATTGCAGGAAGCAGAGGAGAATAAAGGAGCAACCAGATGGCCAGAGTATTATATTGACCAGCTCACGTCCATGGCTGCTGTGAGTAACACTCTGGGGTGAATTCACAAAAGGATTGCGCGGCTTCTGCAAAACCTGCACAAATAAGACATAAAGAAACGCGTATTTCTCAAAGCACCCACACAGGGAGAAATGCACCCCTAAACGCATCGCCAAGCAAATAGCGTCTCAGTGCTCCTGTGCAATTAGCATGTATTTAAATGAGGTAATATGTAGACGTTTAGCATGAAATTGTCTCCTCTCTTTGCAAATGAGCCTTTGTGAATTCTCTGTTTTCATCCTGCTGTTCCCAGTTTATTCACGGACACAGATTTTGCTTTATTACCAATTTTCTTTATAAAATCAGAAAATATTGATTATTTTTAAAAATGAAAAATGCAATTACAAGTGTAAATGTAATTAAATTTTTTTTAGATATTGTTGATATATATTTACTTTTGCAGTTTTTTGTAACTTAATATCAGCTGATATCAGAGATCACAGATCCTACACTATAAACCACCAACATTTAGTTCTATGAGCCAAACTCTCTCCATTATTGCCTCAGAGTGAGTACATGACCTATTTGGAATTGTGTCGAGTTATGAGGCATTATTTAGTTTGACCCCTCTTCTGATCCCAGAGGAAGACTCTGCTGTCGCTGGAGGATGAGGACGAGCAGGGAAGACGTAAGATCATAGATGGTCTGAAGACAGCACTGAGGACGCAGCCGATGAGGTACCGTTCAAGTTATAACACGTTATTCTGAAAATGTAACGTTTCACTTCATCTTCCTCTGTACTGTACTGCAGTGACCTAAAGAATGACCTTAACGTTGCCATTCTGATTTATCTCCACCAGGTTTGTGACGCGATTCATTGAGTTGGATGGCCTGTCCTGTATCCTGAATTTCCTCAAGTCGATGGACTACGAGACGACCAACTCGGAGATCCACACCTCGCTGATTGGCTGCATCAAAGCTCTGATGAACAACTCTCAGGGCAGAGCTCACGTCCTGGGTCACTCTGAGAGCATTAACATCATCTCACAAAGTCTCACCACCGAGAACATCAAAACCAAGGTACACACGGCACCGTCAATATCCAATAATGACAAAGCAAAAACAGGATTTTAGAAATGTTTCCACATTTATTAAAAAGAAACAACTGAAATATAACACTGACATTCAGACCCTTTGCTATGTCATATGAAATTTAGTTCACGACTGTTTCCTAACCCTTAAGCTAAGTGGTTGTGTTGCCTAAACCTAACTTCCTGTGAGGTTTATTTTGAAAGGACACCATGCATGTATCTAGCGTATCTTGACACGCCGTCCCCGGTTTGTCCAAAAGTAACGCAAGAAGGGTAACTCATGCGTCGGTCTCCGATGCCGAGGGGCACTGACCAAGCGGTGGTGTGTGACGAGTTGGGATTGAGAAGGTGGTGGCCCTTCGGCTCATTTTCTGTAACCAGTGTGGCATTAAAGCATGGTGGAGTTAATGAGCTAGCTAACTAACTAGACAGCAACAAAGTTGTCACTCATCTGGCGATAGCAGTGTGCTTTTCTATGCTGTGATGAGAGAGGGTGTAGCAACTCATAACGTAATAACTGTGCATAATGTAATAATTTAAATGTAATAATAAGCACATAATGTAATAAAACCTTGAGCACACAACGTAATAACAGTTTTATTCATAATGTAATAAGTTATTACATTATGAGAACATTATTACATTATAAACTTAGCAAAAAAAAATTGAATAATGTAATAAATTCAGCACATAATGTAATAATTTTAAAAAAGAGTACTCTCCCGGTCTTCTTAAAGCAGAGGAACCATCTAGTTTTACATACTTGAGTTCTTATCTCCTACTCGTTAGTAATTGGCTGTTCTTCTTTCCCTCCCCAGGTTGCGGTGTTAGAGATCCTTGGTGCAGTGTGTTTGGTGCCAGGAGGCCATAAGAAAGTGCTAGAAGCCATGCTGCACTACCAGACATTTGCTTCGGAGAGAACACGTTTTCAGGTCTGCTCTTGCTTTGTTCCTGTGTGCTTCATTTATTCTTCTGCAAGGAAACATGGAGATGTGGATGAAACAGATTTCTTTCCCTTGTCTTGGGGAAATTAATATTCACATCCAATTGTGACAGAAAGTGATTGGCATCATTCTATTTGAGTCCACGACCAGTAGTCAACACATTTCTTCTCCTATTTTCTCTGTTAAGATGGCTGATATAATCAACTTCTACATATCAAATGTGTATCAATTTTACATAACAGTATTTACAGTGATTTCTAATTATTTTGAGGCCAATCTGATGTGTACAGCAAACATACTTTATAATGGTATAACTGGTGTAGATCCTTTCTGTTTTGTGTGCAGACCCTGCTGACGGACTTGGATAGATCCACAGGCCGCTACAGAGATGAAGTTAATCTGAACACTGCCATTATGTCCTTCATCAATGCTGTGCTCAGCCAGGGAGCAGGAGAGGTGAACAACCAGCTGTGTGCCTCTCTCTCTGTTTCACATAGAATCAGTTTGTCATGTCAAAGGTATTTTAGGAGTTGGTGTTGATGTATTTTTTGGTGGGCGCACTTTTCTTCAGCACAGACAGACAGAGAGACAATACATGAACGAACCACACACTACAAAAATAGTGTAATAATAAATGTCAAACACAAGTACTAAGTAGAAAATGTGGTCCGAGACAATTAATTGATTTAGAAGGATGCTTGATTTTATTTTCAAAAGTCAATATGCAACAGGGAAACACTACTTCAGCTTACAGACGGTGGAAAAAATAAATCGGAGATTTTGAGAATAAAGTCATAATATTATGAGAATAAAGTCATAATATAAAGTAGTAATTTTATGTGCTATTTTTTTCGTGACTTTATTCTCGTAATATTCCGACTTTTTTTCTTGTAAAGTTATGACTTTCTTCTTGAATATTACGCCTTTTTTCTCATAAAGTTGTGACTTTTTTCTCGTAATATAATGACTTTTTTTTCTCGTAAAGTTATGACTTTATTCTGGAAATCTCCGATTTTTTTTCCCTCAATGTGGCCCTAATACTCCGTACCACATTTGCACTTTGGCCCTCACTGCATTAGACTTATAGACTTAAGTGCGACGGGCCTAGTTGGAGACGCTCAGAATGCTAGCCAACTTGGACAAAGATATCGACAGGCAGAACTAGTGGGTTTGACATGAGCAACAATACAGAAGCAGGGTCTTTCAGTGACACTATAATGGGTTATATCTCATGTACATATATGTAGTGCCTTTATTTTTACACATGCTTCCAGCATTCACAACCGATGTTCTTCTCGTGTGTTTTTTTAGACCAGTCTGGAGTTCCGCACTCATTTGCGTTATGAGTTTCTGATGTTGGGCATTCAGCCGGTCATTGACAAGCTGCGCTCCCATGACAACGCCACCCTGAACAGGTACATTACGCTAGCATTCTGAAACATCAATACTTTGTCATGGAACTAACAAAAACAAAACAGGTCAGGGGAACATATGTATTTGTACTTTGAGTATGTTGTGTATGTTGTCCGCAGACATCTGGACTTCTTTGAGATGTTGAGGAATGAAGACGAGCTTGTGATGTCCAAACGTTTCGACACTGTGAGTCATTTTAGAAAATCCTTTATACTGTCCAAAGGTTTTCTTTGTATTACATCCTTTAGATCCGGTAACCAGCTAAAATAACATATTAACACACACTGCATATAATTAGTAGTAGGAGTAACGGTGTAGTGTATAAACCTGCTGATGAGTGTCTTTTCCTCAGGTCCACATAGAAACTAAAAGTGCCAGCCAGATGTTTGAGCTGATCAAGAAAAAGCTGAACCATACTGAAGCGTACCCTCACCTCCTGTCGGCACTGCAGCACTGTCTCATGCTGCCATGTAAGACCGCCTGTCTGCCTATAACTTACTTATTTACTTTTTTTGAATCACCATCAACTGACCCATGACTGCAGCAGCTCTTCTCTCTGTCTGTCTGCAGATAAGCAGAGCAGCACCACGCTCCAGTACTGGGTGTTGTTGGATCGGATAGTTCAGCAGCTGGTTCTGCAGACAGACAAAGGTGAAGACCCTGACGTCGCTCCACTGGAGGACTTCAACGTAAAAAATATTGTACGCATGTAAGTTCTCGGGGTTCCTAACTTTGGGGCATGATGAGCATTAGTGCTGTAAACTCTACAGGTTTTAGTCATGATGGCAGATGAGAGTCGAACAGAACCAGTGGAACAGTGCTCTCTAGGATAAGCACCAGTTTACACATTGCACATTCAGACAATATTTTTCAGGGTTGCTCAATACTCTGAATGGTAATCCTTATTGTTCTACTAGTAATCCCACAAAATCTGAATGATTCACAGAAATATTGTGTCATCAACCCAACATTGATTTGAATAATTAACCGTAAATGTACAGCTATCTAACACAATGCATCTCTTGCTGATTATGTAACATGGTCAAATAAATATTTTTTTTCAAAAGAAGTACGTAGGTACATCTAACATATGTGTCAGTGTAACACAGAGCAACACGTCATTTTTTTCTTTTCAAAATAAACTTCTGTTTTCACAGGAAACTATTTGGTTAGGTTTAGAGAAAAATTGTGGTTTGGGTTAAAATAAATGTTTGTTACGTAGTAAAGTAGGCTACGTTACATACGTGACGTAATAATTCGACGTAGGCAGAGTAGTAACGTTTTGTATGCGACATAGTAACTGTGATGGAATAATTGATACACAAGTTAACTTAAGGAAGGAAGAGGTCCTGGAGCTGATGATGTCTTACAAAGAAGGTTTATTGAAGCTTGATCAAGGAGCAATTGTCAGGTCTCCACATTGAGTTGCTCTCTGCGTGACGGCCTCACAACTCTGCCCTTCCTCCCTGGTGCTCAGTGTCTTACACCTTATCATGCTTTGACTTACTCCGTTCCTCTGGCATCTCTGGCCCTGGTTGCCCCAGTGACTGGCTCTACGGTCTCCACTACAGACCCAGCTCTACAGATAACGGAGGGTCCTCTAGACAGGACTCCAACACAGTAATGTCAACAGAGGGACACTCTGACAAACACTCTGACCTTTCTACCAATAAGAGAGGAATTGATGGAAAATTCCATCACAGTAACGACATGTATGCGACATAGTAACATTACGTATGCAACGTAGCAACGTTACGTATGCGACGTAGTAACATTACGTATGGGACATATTAACGTTACCTATGCAACATAGTAAAGCTACATACGCGATGTAGTAACATTATGTATGCAACATAGTAACGCTTCAGTTGTGTGTGTGTGTGTGTGTGTGTGTGTGTGTGTGTGTGTGTGTCTATAGGCTCGTCAAGGAGGACGAGGTCAAACAATGGAAAGAACAAGCTGATAAAATGAGAAAAGGTAAACACAAATACATGCATATATACAGTATACTGTATGTGCAGGGGGGGTTAGAATGCTGCCTCCTGTTAAACATACCAAGGAGAGAAATGAAGAGTTTGGCTGGACTGGTCAGTTTGAATGTATACAATATATTTCTCCACCATGCACAAAAGAGTAATAAAATCAAGACAATATTACCTTTCTTTTTATGTTTTCATTAAGTCACTCAAAAACTGTTTATTGCTGGGAATAAATGCTTAGTAGTTAGTAACTTTGCTAATTTCACTACGTAGTCAATGAAACAAACTATCCTGCAAAGCTGGTACATCAGGGTTCAAGCATGCAATGCAACTCAGAACCCAAATCATGGTAAATAAGTCCAGATGCAGCCAGAATGACTGTTCACTTTGAATAACCCAACCCTAGTTTACAGAATGAACAACCTCCCATAAGCCACTTGTTCCCAGCTGTCTCTCCTTCCCTTCTGTCCAGAGCATCAGAACTTACAGCAGCGTTTCGATAAGAAAGAGAGGGAGTGTGAGGCCAAGAATGAGGAGAAAGAGGAAATGATGGTGATGCTGAACAAGATGAAGGACAAGCTGGAGCGAGAGAGCAACGACCACAAGCAAGCTCGGCTGCAACTGGGAGAACTGTCTGCCCGGCTGCAGCAGCTCAGCTCTGTATGTGCACCAACAAAACACGCATTCACACAATTCATGTATGATCTATAGTTTCTCACAGCTTCACAATGATGATGTCTTCGTTCATAATGAGTACACGTCTG
>CAKALG010045281.1:0-20208 GCA_916700815.1 Helicolenus hilgendorfi
CGGCGGAATGGAGGGAAAGATGGAAGGAGACGGGTAGGAGAGGTGTAGGGTCAGACAGCGGGGATTACAAAGTGAGGGAAGGAGACGAGAAAGGGGTGAGGCGGTTTCCAAGCAGAGAAGACCGATGGGGATGGGGGGAGAGGGGGTTGGTAGGTGAGAGGGGTTGATATAATGATACGGGGAGAAGGAGGGAGAAATGGCAAAAGGTGAAAAGTCACAGAGGAAAGGTAACGCTCTCTAATCCATATGCACAATAATTGGCCAAGTGAGTCAATAAATTCATATCATGCCGCCGACTAAACTAAGCACGTGCCTTTATCTTATAGTGTGAGAAATGTCGGGTGTATCTAAGCCATCAGTAAAAAGGATGAGCTCCGTTGGGGTGATAAAAGCCGGGAAAGCTGATTATTTCCCTCAGGGAGATAGCCGGCACTCTTTTACTGTAAGAGGTGAGAAAGGAACTGTGTGTGTGCTCGCAAGCATGGAGGCATTTGCCGGCAGTCTATTTCTGTGCATGTTGGCGTGCGTATGTGTGATGCAGGAGGCAGAGTGTGTGGCCTCGGCAGTCGTCTGATTTACCGTAGCGGGCCTTTTAGGCTTTAGTGGGGAGGAGGGGGGTCTCCTCCTCCATCCGTCCTGCTTGGTCCTCCCCTGCAGAAATGGACGTCTATTTCCGTGAAGACGCTGGGATAATAACAGTGGCGATTCCGGGGAAATGGCTCTGGGTTATTTTTTTGCTTTTGTCTCACTGCTCTCCAGCAGGCAGGGTTTCTGGAGGCTAGCTGCCCCGTGTTTTGACTTCTTTGTGTGCCTCCCAGTGGTCTACTTTTCCCTGCTGTTCAGAGATACTGTGCTACTGTATGTGTGTGTCAGTATCTGCAGGCAGCGTTGCGCGAGTTACTTGAAAAATGTAATAAATTATTTATTATGTATTATTATGTTAAATATTTCAAGTTGGAAAAGTAATTACTCAACATGCAAAAGTAATTGGTTACATCACTCTACATTACTTATTACACTACTCCATCAAAGGTGCCTTTAAACAACTCCAAATCCTGCATACCCACATGGCACATAATCATTTCATAACGGGTAGAATGGAAAACAAAACATTGTGGTTCATGGTTAGTAAAAATGTATTGGTCATCAACAGGTAGCTTAACGTTAGCCTAAGTTTGTGCCTGTCGTGTATTAGGCTACCATTGCATTGAAGTCACAGAGTAGGGTGACCAGACGTCCCGAAAAATTCGGGATAGTCAGGAATTACGAGCAGTTGTCCCGAATCCCGAATCCTGCCTCGTTTGTCCCGAAAATTAGACCAAACCAAAATTTGGATTAGTTATAACATGATAAAACACTAAATACTGATTCTGGTGAAACATTATTTTGGTGTTGCCCACAGACGGCCACTATGTGCGTAGCCGACATGGATTATGGCTGTTGTAATTTTTTTTTTCAGCCGTGAACAGTGGTGCTGCGATTGATAAACAATTACGCATAGCAATGATGTTGAATTCAAACATTTATGGAGTGAAATTAAACCATCCATCGCTGACATAGAGCCCGGTGTTCTGGGACCAAAAAGCAAAAATGATTGCAGGTATCAGGACGAGTGGGGAGGGAAATATCCATGGATCATTGCTACCAAGATCCAAACTAAGCAATTTGCAAAGTGTGCAGGAAAGCGTATTATTACTATTGCTCGTTGACACGTGACCACGGCCACTCTCAACTCCCCTGTCCCAAATTCACCCATTCTCATTTCGTCACCATCTGATAAAAAGAGAGAGTCGTTTTTAACCCCCAAAAAGATGGCAGGATGAAATGATATAGCTTGCTCAATTTGTGTAACATGAACCAAATTTTATTAGATTTTTTTTATGATTATCAGTTTTAGTATATATGGCTTTTCTTTTTTTTATTGGTTCCTTTCCAATATTTAATATTTTCATATATATCTAGATTAAGAAATACAGTTGCAACTTGAGAAACAAGTTCTTTGAGGATTGTGGCAATACCTTCAGAACAGCCGTAAGTGTTGTTAAACAACCTTCGGGTTTTTCAAAGTTCGCCGAATATTTATATATGTTTTTTTTTCGGAAAAATCAGCTGCTTCGCTCTGTCACTCAAATGTAATGGTATTACATGAAAGGCACAAATTAACGTTAGCCCTAGCGACTGCAGACAGCATTCCAGAAGTGCCATCCTCACAGTAGCCGTGTTTCCATTCACATATTTTTATTCGCATTAGAAAAGCTGCATGGATTGCAAAATGCGATAAAACTTCCTCAATCGCGGAAAAAAAGGTTTGGTAGTTTTTGCCTTGTTGAAAATGAGTTGATGCGCTGATTGGATTATGGAAACGCCTTTGACGTATAAATGACGCAATTTACATACGCACGTTATTTTAACACATTCCCTGCCACCACCACGTGATGCGCTGTTAACATCACTATTTCTGTGAGATCAGGCTGGTGTATGCACATGCTCATATCTGCACGATATCTTTTATCTCTTGCAAATTACACATGCTGTGTAGTGTGTGTGTGTGTGTGTGTGTGTGTGTATGTGTGTGTGAGCCCGCATGGCTCAGCAACCCAATTGGTCTGTGCACGGACCAGAAACTCTGACACGCTGAGCGATTGTATCCTCGCGCTGACTGTGAAGCAGCAGCAGCAGTTGTTCTCTGTCACCAAACTGCTAGACTCTGTCCTGCTGAGACTAACTAGAGGTGAGGCCTCTTCCTGCACTGGTTTATCCAGGTCACAGCTATGCGGTCTGGGTCTGACAGTCTCACTAATACTACCTCAGCACTGCTGGGGAACCAGACAGGGCAGAGGAACAGACACACCTACATGCACATACACACACATAAACAAAAGAACTCACGGTAAAAAAGTTTATCTCAACTTCCCTTGTTAAGGATTAGGATGGTTCTGTCTCTCATCCTCTTTTCTCTTTCCCTTCTTCTCTGCTCTCAGAGGAGGGAGCAGTAGCTCTGCACGGCAGATAGTAAATTTAGTTTAAGTCTCCGCGGAGTGAAGAGACAGAGTATTTTTCTAATACCTTGCTACTACCTCTCTCTGTGCTCGAAAACATACAAAGTCAGCGATTTTATAAATGCACTAGGCAGGCCTTGACGACACTTTCTTGGAATGTGATCCCTTCAGTGTTGAGGGATAAACACAGACCTTGAGTATTTAAAGTCAACAGCCATACAGAAATAAAATAACAGATTCCACTGGAAGAAAGAGTAATGCAACATCCTGCTCAAGTATTGCTTTAGCTTTACTTCAATTTACAACGTATTTATGGAAATTTCTACACAAGCAGCTGATTTAAAATCGGCTTCAAGCAACATATACCAAAGACCCTGAGTACCAGAGAACCTTCAATGCATTACACATGCATATTAAGCTTTGTTCAAACCCACAGAAACGTATTTTGAATTATAATGATATTCAGAATGTTTGCAGAAATGTACTGGTCTATAAAATGGAAAAAGCTGTATCCCTTTTAAAGTATATATGACTTCAATAAAGCACAGGAAAAAGCAGACAGAAAGGAGCTTTGAAGGGAGGAATAAAGGGGAACTTGAGAGCATTTGAGTTCAGTTGGTTTAAAGAGAACACATTGTACCATTATGATCCCTCCAGTGTAATTCAAGCTGATTGGGACAGCATGTGGCTTTGTCATTTTAATCTTTTACTCAATCATGTCTCCACATTAATGTTTCTTTTTCTACTCCATGCATCAAAGCTAGCCAACTTTATTTTAACAGAGGGAAAAAACACATAAGCAACAACAGCATCATTGATGCATTTAGTATTTAGAATGTAGTATACTTTTTTCAAAATAGTTCAGCTCTTCCTAATTCACATACAAAAGTTACTGTACTTCCATCTTTGCAGATAGTGAAACACATGACATGTCTACAATTCAATTATATTCAAAAATACTTTATTATTAATTTACACATAAAACGCAATCTAAAAGTACAAGTATGACAAATGTTTTAGAAACTCATATAGAACTTGTGGTTCACCAGAAAGAACTGTATGTCTTTACTTTAATCTCAGCAACACTTCATGCAACATAAACATTATGAAAGAGAATTGTTTTCAAAGAGTTTTGACGGGGGAGTCCTTTTCAGAGAACTCTTTGAAAGTGATTTCTAAAGGATGCATATTTTAAATGGATCTTTGTGTTTCTGTTATAAATGTTGTGTCTTTATTTCAACTGTCAAGAATTACTTTCACTTATCTGTTATTTACGCTGCGATTTTTATCTTGACAAGTCATTTATTTTTCTATTGAGTCTTTTTACACTGGGATAAATCGGGCATACTGTATGAAGCATGGCAGAAATTATTCCACTTATTTCCAATGCATGAGAACTTTTTTTGTGAAATAATCTCTCATTCTCTTTGACATTTTTTTTTTTTTTTAAATTGTTTGAAATTCTTGACACTTCTAGTACTAAAGAAGCCAAAGCCTTTGCTGATCATGTTAACATAGAACTGATCTACTTTTTCTGAGACAAAGTTTTCATTTCTCGACCTATCACACTGTGTCGGCTGTAGCGACATATAACAGCGAAGTATCATCATAAATACTAATATTGAGATTGTTTTAATGCATAGCATAAAACACATGTCACACGGTACATGTCCACCAGGTCCGGCGAGGACAGTAGGGGACACGCTGCTCCACTCAACTGGCCATTCAAGCGGTGATGTACCCGATCGTTGACTGCACCTGATTGGTTCCTGGTTTTCTGTTTGCTGTTTCAAACAGGAAACAACATGGCGGCCTGCTCGTAAACTTTCTGTTATTCCGTCTAAACAACCCACCAAAATCTACTTCTGAAAACATTTTAAGCAAGAAATAGGCTATGCCACTGCTGAATCTCATTTCATTTTAGAACTAGATCGCCTAGTCTGACAACTTGGTCCAAGTTTCGTGAGCCAGACGCATCGCGCTGGACAGACTCATTTGCATAACGGACTGTTCCTCGCCTTTTTATTTTGAAAGAGCAATGGCCAATGAGGAATCTCCAACACTCGGCCGACCAATCGTGTAACTTCATCACTTAGTCAGTCACTCAGTGACAGACTTTTGCGTTTGTAGGGCTGGCCCTCTGCGGTCCAGCCAAAAAGCATCAATGAGGAGATGTTGGAGAGCAGACAGAGTGGTGAGGAAAACACTGTGCCTCACTATTTAAGTCCAATGGACAATACAGGAAAAACTATGCTCTTAAATGTATCTGTTGAGGCGGAAAGTAAAGGTGTGGAGGTCAGAGTTTGCATCCTGTCAAAAACCTGCAATTATTGTTTGTGTTTTTTAATTAACTGGAACCACAATCTCTTTCTAACCTCAAAGTCCAACTGGAATTAAATTGTATTGTTTTGTCAGCCACAGCATACATATCTGCTCTGTAAACCCATTAACCTGTTTTCTCACTTGAGAAAAAAAACAAACACCAAAAGGAAGAAATGAGTATTTCATATTTTGTGGTTTCATGATCGTGCCCCTTAGTTTTGCATTATTTTGAATACCTTTCTGGTCTGCCAGACAGCAGTCTGCTACACAACACAAGAGCCACAGACTCAGTTTTAAATTCTGGGGTAAAAGTTGGATGAATTCACCAACTCTGAAGTTTTGTTCTAAACTGAGCCGGCTTTGAGTTTGCTACCGCTCTGATTTGTACCTCTGACTGGCTTCTTCTGCGTGGCAATGATGGCTGAGGCTCATGGGTATTGTAGTATTAAGAGCCATCCGCCATGCCAAAATGACAGACAAAACATGAATTCTCTGAAACATTGTTGAAATAGTTTAAAGTGGTGGTCACAACATAAACCTATATGATTGTTACATCATCCAGTAGAGTCTCCTGTTTCTGTGTTAGGTAACATTAGGATATCATTTAAAGCTAGCTGGTACTGTAATCTTCTTCTTCAAAAAATGTTTGTTATATTTGTTGAAATTCTCGTTACATTCTGACAGCAATCAATCAAATACTGGCTGTCGCAGAATTGTAATTCGGCCCAAATAAAATGATTGAACCTGACTAACTGGTTTTATTTTGAAAAGTCTGGAGTGGAAATAGACACGGGGGTCAAGTATTGCTGGACATTCGAAGGAAAAGGAAAAATGAGGAATAATTTTTCGGAATGTATCATACGAACCATTGTATTAGGATACGTTGATTTACAAACTACAAAATATAACTACAACCAATTTTCTGTGATCATCCCTGATATTTTCAAAGTCTATCAATTATAAAATTAATTCAATGAAATTTATCATTCAATGTCTGACATTAAGAAATATTAGAAAACAGAAACAAGAACTAGAAAATGGAATCATATGAACAAATAATATTGCTTTTCAAGAAAGTATGAAAAAAAGCCATACTTAAAAATGAGCCCAGTAGTATTTACTTTGCATTAATGCACACAGATCTCTGTCTCCCCATATCCTCAGCCCAACCTACTACATCAACATATCTTCATACACCGGTTCGTATATCTTATGAACAGTTATTCCTCATTTGTCACGTGTTTCCCAACGAATGTCCAGCAACATGTGACGCACATGTCAATTTCCGCTCAAGTATTTTGAAAATAAACTTCCGTCTTCACAGGAAACAACTTAGTTAGGTTTAGGAAAAGATCATGGTTTGGGTTAAATTAACTTCAGCAGTGGCTGAACTTAAGTAGGGAAGTTACTGTAGGTGAGTTGACCTGTGGTTTCACACAGGGTACGAACACCAGGGTACGAACACCAGGGTACGAACACCAGGGTACGAACACCAGTCTCCTGGGCGAAAGTCCGGTGTTTTTTGACCCACGCATCCACCTCGACCTCCTCCCTACGCTGCATTTGTCGCTCTTTATACTTTCTGGTTCACAATTATGTGGATTACATACAAATTGTTTTCGTGGGATGTATATGAATTACAGTGCATTGCTACTAGATAACATCCTGATTACATCCACATCTGTGTGTGCAGAAGTAGTCCAGTAACCAGGCAGGCTGTGGTTAATCCAGTGTCAGAGGACACTTTCCTGCCCCTACCTTACCTCCACCTTCTCCTCAACTCACTCTGTGCTTTTATCCTTCAGTCGCCCGTCGTCACCAGATTAGTTCAGGAAAGTAGGTCGACCTCTAATGACTAACTTCTTCAGGCCTCTACAGACCCTATCCTTAACAGGAAGATACAGTAGAGTCTCTATGGTCCAGACCAACTTGAGTACTCGCTGACTTCTTCATCTCAAAGGTCACATCAGCATTGACTTTCTCAGTGTAATGACACCGCTAATCTCATACGTTTATTTTGATGATATTTTAGGAAACAACCTTGGAGTGACACCTCATCGGTGACTTCCTTGGTTGAGTCTCTACCTGGGGAAGGTACGCCATTTGAATGAGTTTTGCATTATTTGACCTTGCAGGCATTGTCGGCGCTCACGCGTATACACACACACACACACCATGTTAGTCCATGCCTCGCAATGCCATATGGCTGTAAATGATCAAAGATCCTGTATTTGACTTTGAGATTTCTCCAGAGGAAAGCGGCGCTGCATTGGAGAGGAATTCACATTAAAAAGTCTCCAGCTGAATCTAATTGCTCCCCAGCTCCCCTCATTTCTTTAAGATGGAGCTCCTGCCATGCTGTGTGTGTGTGTGTGTGTGTGTGTGTCGGTATGTGTGTGAGCGCAAAAAAAAAGGGAATAAGGAGGGGTGTATGGAATATTGGCCCTATAGTATGGCAGATATTACCTCCCTTAATAAAAGGCTGATGCCACAGGAAGAGAGAGAGAGGAAAATATTCTTCACTTTTAAGATGACTTTGTCTGCTATCATCCGGAAGATAGAAAAGAAATAATGAAATAAAAGCTGACGACATCATCAGACATGGAACTGAAGCCTCTGATGGTAGAATGATTAATTAATTGATTATGGAACAAACCGGTCCAAAGATAAGACAGACAGTTTCTAATAAAAAGGAATGCTGTTATTTATCCCATCATGGGGCATCTAAAAGATGATTTTCAGTCATAACAGGGACTGACACGTTGAGATAATGAATTCAATAATCTTGCAAATGAAGAAGTGTTGGCCTCTACTTCTTGCAAACTTTGGACAAAGTGGTGATGTCTTTTTTCTTGTATTGACATAACCATTATTCCAAACCAGGGCGCTGGAATATCTGATGCAAAATGTTTTCACCAGGGGAAGAGTCATTTGATTTTAGAGGAACACAAAACCACTTCAGTGTGCAGATAACTGGTGTTATAGGAGTTTGATCAGGTTTTCAAATCAAATTGCTTGCATTTCTCTTTTTGCAGAGAGACAGTTTAGCTGGGAAATAGGAAAGATTTTAAGTATGAACCTAATTGTATTTCCTCAAATAGCTAGAAGGAAATGATCAATGCATGTTTGATCATCTTACATCTTGTGGTTATAATTATCTTTGTAAGGAGTACAGACACAAACACATCTATTAATCAAATAATGCAAATCAATATTGTGTTAACAGTCGCATTTTCACTTTATAACATTACACTTATCATTGGTACTCTGACGTTGTTGCAGCTCCCTCTGCCACCACAACCTCCTCCTTCATATTGTTGATTTAACTAAGATCTAATGTTCATGTATGTATTTCCAGGTATTAGATCTCGCAGCAGAATCGCGCCCTCAAACAGCATAGCGTTTTCTGCTAAATCTGATGCCCCTTTCCCACCAAAATGAACATGCATACGCAGTTTTTTTAAACACAGAAACAAAAAAACTAAAAACAGGCGATAGACTCGTTTTCCATTGCCAATAGATGAGTATGCCTTTGTGTTTTTTATGTGGTGTGTTGCATTCTACGTCACGAATGCTCTGGAAAACGGTTAGAAAAACAAAAACATTTTTACACTGATTACTTTTTTTTATATCAGTTACTTGTTCAGTCTCTTTTTCAAACTCTCAAAACAGTGTTGGTGAATGTTGGAACAGTGGAAAGAATAACACAGACGGTTTTGATGAGTTTTATGTAGTTTCTGTCGAGTTTGAGTGAAGTGTGTTTTACAGTGATCAGCGAGGTAAAATTACTGTTTCTGTCAATGGAGTCTGCAGCTTTGAGGAGAGCATATAACGGCTGTTTCTTTTCACATCCAACTTGGTGAATTAGGGGTTTATTTCGACCACACCACAGTTGGTTATTGTTGGAACAGTGGAAAGACTAACCAAAATGGTTTTGATGAGTTTTATTTTGTTTCTGTTGTTTGAATAAAGTGTGTTTTACGACACTCAGCAAGGTAAAATTGCTGTTGTCTGACTGGAGTCTGGTGGCTTTGAGAAGAGCACATTAATTGTATGTTTTGTATGTTATAAATTCTAATAATTGTCCAAATCCCTGTTGATTTTAATTAATATACTGTATATGCACTTACGCGCATCACATAGCATTGCGCCAGAAAAGAGGCATAAATTAGTGTGACTACCCAGGTGTCATGTTTCCACGTTTTTTAAACAACTATTGTAAAGATTGCCATGAAATTTGGTACAGGTATGCACGGTGCCCAGAGGAATAATCCTAATGACTTTGACGACCCCCCAACTTTTCCAATAGCACCACTAAAACGAATGTTTACATGCTTTATTGTTAAAAACAATCCAGCTCTGCTCTAACTAGTTTTGTTTGAGGGCGTGCGAAACTAGCGGCTAGGCAGGTATAATGCAAATGTGTTACTTGGTGACATCACCACGGCGGGACTTCAAACGAGGCGTTTCAGGCAGTTCAGGAGCAGTGCATCTGTGGGAGCGAGTAACTCCCTTAGGCGTGGACTTTGGGCTTTGTAACTTTGCAGACCTTTTACATGCACAAAACAACGGTATAACACTAAAGGAAAGAGAAAAAGCACAAAACCTTAATAGGTCCTCTTTAATTTAAGAAAAGCCCGCTCACACTTTCCGTTGGCACTCCGTAATTATTAGGTAATTAGATTTTGAGAAATGATTCCAAATATCCGAAATATGTCACAACAATGTTTTGCTTGCTGTAATCAAAACCTATTATTAAGTATGTAATGAGGCAGAACCTCAGGTAACAAATGCTGGCATGACACACAAACAGACGCACACACAAACATGCTGCAGATAAAAGAAGGAACACACCGACGAGGATCCTGTGTGCCGAGCCTGCCAAGTGCTCACCTATAATTAGGTGGTGATGTAGTGGCTTTTGTTCTCTCTGATTAATTATCAGCAGCTTTCAGAGTATAAGGAAACAGCCAATTAACTTTATCCAGGTTCTCATTCAATTACTCAGATGCTACATGCGAAAGGTCAGCAGAGGTTGGGGTTTGGTTTGGTCAGAGTCAAAAGTAAAGAACAAGAAAGGCACGTTTCAGGCCTGTGAAAGGGCACGGAGGCAATTTGCTAATCCACTTATCATCACGCTGTGCTGTATTTTTTTCCCATTTTCTACTCAATCTCCCCGTAACATCAATAATAGAGCACATTAAAAACAAGCAAAGGCGGCGCGGCGTTATGCACAGTTTGGAAATACATCCTGTTAAGTGACACGCTGTCAGAGAAAATTCAGGCCTTGCCATTTGAAGTTAACTTAAAAGCTATTTGTCTGTCTAGAAGTAAATTGTTTTCTGTGGCCATCAATTCGACACGTCCAGCACTTTTGAAAACAACAATTAATACTGTAAAGAAAAGCAAGAACAGACTTAATTTTATTCAGTTAATTCTGTGTCCTGTCAGAAACTATTACACTGCAGAAACCTGACTGACTGGAGGAGAGTCTCTTTGGTTTCAGCTGTGAAGTTAATTAGATAGATTTACTGGAGGAAGGTGATTGTGGCAGACCAAGAGGATCAGACCGCTGTCAGGGTCAGTGGTGGTGTTATTTACGGAGAAATTCGTGTTCGTTCGGATGTCTGCGAGTGGTTGTGTGTGTGGCCGCATGGTGCACCAGGCCCCTCATTACCTCCTCTCTCCAATCACAGGGGTGGATTTATGGCCGCCGCAGGGAGGCTGTGAAAGCCCCGTAGTGAGGTAGTTAGGTGCTCCAGCACATCCACTGCCATACACATCACCTTTATGGTCACTCCTGTCCTATTCTTACATCAGAGCCAGCCATAGTGGGTTTCAACATGCTCGAGAGCAAACATCAAACGGCTTTAATTAAAGTATCCCAGCCGGAGTCAAAGCTGAATAATTTGAAGACTATTTTTATTTCTGTGTTACATTTTCTGCAGAGGAGGCATGACAAGAAGTTGAGAGAGCTGGTATTTCAGGGATTATTACGCGGCAGCAGAGCTGAATGTGCTGTATTGTAAATAGAAAAGGAATAGACATGGTGGAATCTCCCAAGGACTTTAAAGCCCTTTGCTGCTGTGTGCTACTTATAGAAAGTCTAAAAATAAAGATACACATGTCCTCCAATACCGATGGCGAGGCCTATCGTAGGTAAATAAAAGCACTTTGAGTTAATAGGCCTTATTGAGCCGGTTCGATTGGGCTGAAATTAGCCTGTAAGGTTTAGAGAGTCGAGAGGAAGTCCTCGCAAGCCACGTGTTCATCAATTACAGTGTGTACAATGACTGTGCCATATTGATCTCTTTGCTTCATCTACTCTGCAGGAATCCGTAAGTGTTTTCTGATGCAAGACTACCACCCCCACAGCTCTGTGTCTACCTCTCTCTGACTCTTTGGCATCAGACGGTGCATTACTGCTGCCACCTCAGCCCACGCTGTGACATTGCCGTGCCATTTCACAGGATAATTTGTTTCGGTTGGTGAGCCATCCAGCAACCAAGCGCTGCATATAGACTGGGATGCACAGGAGGACGGATGTCAGAGTCTTGGGCCCCCAAAGAATATTACCTGGGGTCTGTATTGGGGATGCACCAATGTGAGTAAGTATTGGCACCAATACTGACTTGAACTGGGTATCGGCATTGGCATTAAATAAAGTTTCTTTGTTGTGGCAATCGCTGGCCTCATGTTACATAAGAATGATTCCAATGAGTCCTACGCAATGACGTATACAGAGTTAAATTCAGCAAAAAGAGAGGAATGGCATTGGATCGGTACTTGGTATTCATAGATACCCTCAACCATGAGTTGAGGTATTGGAACTTGTATAGGAAGAGAAAAAGTTGGCTTGTTACACTCCCAGTGTGTAAACCTGCTTTGGGTCCCTAGATTCATCACAAATTTTCTCCAGGACGGATTTACATAAAGACAGACAGTGGTGGAAAAGTATTCAGATTCCTTACTTCGGCAAAAGTAGCAACAGCTCACTGTAAAAATACTCAAAATAAAAGTCCTGCATTCCTAACTTTACTCAAGTGAAAGTACAGAAGTTATCAGAAAAATCGACATAAACTATAGTATACCTACATGTGAGTGTTACATTATCATGAATTATATTATTGGATTATTATTACTGATGCTTTCATGTATAAGTAGTTGTAGTTGGTGGTGACCAAAATAAGTAAAATATCTCTCACCAGATCTTTTTCTCATTTCAACCCCTTAACTCAGGTGCAGTTAAGGGTTCAATATGTTTGAAACGAAAGTTTGTACGAAGTGTCGTCCGATCAAAGAGACAAGGCAAACATGTTTGTTTATACTGATATGGACCTATGGGTCTGAAATAAAGTTTATGAATAAGTGCATTCAACCATGTGGATACAACCCAAAAAATGCAAGAATCATACATTACAGACAATAAGAGAAAGAGTTTTTTAATTTTTATTTTATGGGCCGTGGTGCAGTCTGAACAGCAGCCAGAACAGCAAACAGTTGTGATTTTGTTGAGCAGTAGCTGTGCCTCCCTCGATTGGCAGTAGCAGAGCATATTGGACAGGCTGGGGTGTATAGTTTGACCATGTCCTGGATGTAGGATGGGCCTGAGCCATTCACAGCACAGTAGGCAGGTACCAGTGTCTGGAATCGGATTCGATCATCGACTTGTAGCCAGTGCCAGGTGCGGAGGAGCGAGGTAGTCAAGGAGAAAGACCAGCCGGGCTGCTGCATTCTGGTTAAGAGTTCTCAATGGTAATGGAGAGGTCACAGACGGGAGATGCCTTCCCTCGAAGGAAGAGCAGCTCAGCCTTGTCTTTTTTGTCTACTCCAATGCAATCACTCTATGTCTGATTGGATTGCGGTTTAAGAAAGATGATCACACCAGGACACCCCAGTTAAAGGGTAATGGTACATGGCTTTTGAACACGAGGGATTGCCTCACTTCCCAGCATTGGACACTTGATGGCTGCCACTAGACACAAGGCACCTGATTGGATGAACGCTTTCCTTCGTGGGCTGCTGCTCCCAGCTTCCAAACCGGGTCCAACATGGCGGCTCGTTTTTTTCTTATATTATGAAAATAGCTCACCGAAATAAGCCATGTAGTTGCTGAATCCGTCTTTATTTTACATCGACAAAGTTTAGTTTAAAAGCTCTGGACGCCCCTGGTTTGCATTAAGTAGGCTAGACCTCAGTATTATGCAAATGAGGAGCGTCCAATGTGTCACCCTGTCTCTCGAATTGTGCCGCCACGGTACCGGACTGCATTGCACGGCTGCTGACAATGAAATGGGAAGCATGGAAAGGATGGATCTGTGTACCCAAAGATGTAAAGTGAGATCCCACGCAACTCTACTCTTCCCAAATGAAAAGCGGTTGCCATATTTGCTCAATGACAATGTCATTTGTAGTCTCTGCTTTCAATCCTATCAATCCAATTCACTAACAGATTTGTCTCTCTGAGTCTTTTGTCCCGTGAGGTGAAAATTATACATTAGTATTCAAATAGTTCCCACAAATCTCCCTCTCACACACAAGGAATGATCGAATGATCCACAAGAATATTCTAAAAATCACCTACTCAGCATCTTATACTTATCGGCCCCGCCACCTGCTAGATGTCAGAAAGAGAGAGAGAGACAGAGAGAGAGAGAGGGCCCCCGTCGTCAGATAAAAAAGTAAGGAATGGACAACGCTGAATGGATTTTCAACACTGTGTTATGAAGACATATCTCCTCTTTTCCATTCACGCCCCACATGCACTGACACACTGCTCTCTCCACACACTATCCTCCCCATGGCGTTATCTCTCTCACCCTTTATTACTCTCACACAAAGCGTTCAGCACCGAGCCTTGCAGATGTTCTCCCTCCCACGGGCAGCCCAACCACATTCTCACATTTCAGCAAACTAGCCTTATTATCATATTGGGTGTAATTGAATTAAGGAGCAGTTTAGACTGGGTATATTTGCACAATCAAATAAGCACAATCAAAACTAAACTGCCTTTGACGCTTCATAATTGAGTTTTTAGTCTGCAAACATGCTCCTTCATGTTGTTAGCCTCTTTATGTGGTATATATTATTTTTGTCTGGGAAGACAAAATATGCTTTTCTTGTTGCGGTATGCACCTGCAGAGATCTGAGTCCTGCTTGATGTTTTATCATGGATATACTGCCAGGAGCATGATGCAAAACAGGGCAGACATTTGCCTATGAAATCTCTCCGCTGGATAAAGTACAGTCTCCCTACAAATGAAAAGGATTTATGTCTACAGTCAAAAAAGCATTCAGCATACAGAGATGTGCACAAAGCTCTTTTAAATGCTGCAAAATCTGGACAAAAGCGTCCCAAAAAACAAGCTTCTGCAGAAGAAATATAATTAACAACAGCTGTATTGTCTTTTAAAAACTAATTTTGATGAAATTGCACTTGATCAACATAGTTGTTGCTCTCATCGTGCTGTAGCAGCATTGTTAATTCGCTTGTTGAAAATGCAGTGCGGTTTTTCAATATCGCTGACTCAGGCTAGACAGGCAATGGCCACTAATGAGGTCGGCAAAAGAGGTCTTCCTTTTGTTAATTTAGACCTTTTTTTTCATTTTAATTTGTTTGAATTTGGATGAAAAAAGAGCGTATTGATTGGAGTGTTTATTATATCTACATTAGGAGCTGATGGTGAGTGGGAGGCTACAGCAGAAGTGACCGTGCCCTGTCTACTTTACTGTAGTTTAAAACCCTTCGGTTATGTGCTTTGCTCGGCTCTTATGATTCCATTACAGAGGCAGTCTTTACTCTGTGGCATTGACTAATGGATAGCCTTTGCTTCCCTGCAAAGTGTTTGCTGCTGTATGATGTGCTTCAGCAGGCCTAGAAATGAGAAAGGTAAAGAACTCACAAAGGAGGCCCTCTGAAATCAGATTCGATGAGCCCCAGCTACAGCCCTGCAGACTGGAAATGGCCCTTTGTGTGTTTGTGTTATTTGATACTAGTGGAGAGCTGCTATCCAGCAAGCAGCGTCTTTTGATTCATCTCTGCGCCAGCACACCTGCTGAAGGCTGTGAATTCTCAGTGAAGCTCAATCCAGAGCCCATGGGTGCTCGGTGAGAGCATGGATCTATGAACAATATTGGTTCTTGTCTGCTCAGAAATTGTAATCATGGGAAAGCATCTCAGTTGTGCTACAGTTGACTTGACCTCCCACACCTTTTCTAATAGGGGAAGGAGCCAGCCTGACAGCAGTGAATGCCCCATTACCTCCATTTTATTTGTACAACATTGCCCCCTAAAGTTTTTTCTGGTGTATCTCCCCAGGCCCCCTTGGGGGTCCATGTCAGAGGACAATGCTGTATCACAATATAGTGCAGTAATTTACCACTACCTGCTCCCAGTAAATTGACCACGGATGCACCTCACCTGTATTACTCTGTCACATTCACTTTGAGAAAAACACTGGGGAACCATGGCTGTTCACACACACACAAACAGAGCATTTCAAAACCAGAGGGAGATAAGCAGATCCAACACAGTGAGGTATCTGAACCATGCCAAAAAGATTTTTTTGGTTAAGTTTTCCGATGAGAGGGTCATACCGTAAAGGACAGAGGGTTTCGTATCCTGTGCAGATTGTAAAGCCCTCTGAGGCAAATTTGTGATTTGTGTTATTGGGCTCTACAAATAAAATTGACTTGATTTTATGCTAAAAATACGCCACGCAGTTGCTGAATCTGTCTGTTTTTTAGATCGACAACGATTACTTAAAAGTTTCCCAGGAGTTTCCGAAGGCAGCGAGACACGCCGGACGCCCCTGATTTGAAGTAGCCTCAACCTCAACTTTATACAAATGAGGAGCGGCTAATGTGACGCCCTGTCTCTCAAATCGCACCAGCACGCTACCAGAATGCATTGCACGGCTGCTTACATAGACAATGAATGGGAAGCGTGGAAAGGACGGATCTATTGACACAATCCCATGCAGCTCTACTCTTCCCGAATGGAAAGGGGATGCCATATTTGCTCAACGACAATGTCATTTTTAGTCTCTGCTTTCAATCTGATCAATCCAATCCACTAACAGATTTGTCTCTCCGAGTCTTGTGTCCCATGAGGTGAAAATCATACATTAGTATTCAAATGGTTCCCACAAATCTCTCTCTCACACAAGGAATGATCGAATGATCCACAAGAATATTCTAAAGCCAACAGAGGGTATGCAATTAGTGAGATTAGCGAGAAACAGTGACTTTTGAAGAAGAGTGCAATGTAAAATCTCTCAATTTCTATTCATGTATCCGTTTGATAATTAAATTAATCCAGTTTTAAATTGAATATGAATATACTGTATATATTAAGGCTGTCAAAGTTAATGCGATAACACATCAACGCAAAATCGTTTAACGCCACTAATTTCTTTAGTGCATTAACGCAATCGATCTTTCAGTTTTAAAGCTAGAGTGAAGATACTAGAAAACCTAAAGAATCCAGTGGTACCAACCATGTCATACCAGCTTGTCGCAAGTGAGGTTAAATAATGCTTCAAACTATATAGTTATATATATACAAACAAAATATTTTGGGGAGGAAAAACTGGCATGGCCATTTTCAAAGGGGTCCCTTAACCTCTGACCTCAAGATATGTGAATTAAAATGGGTTCTATGGGTACCCACGAGTCTCCCCTTTACAGACATGCCCACTTTATGATAATCACATGCAGTTTTGGGCAAGTCATAATCAAGTCAGCACACTGACAGCTGTTGTTGCCTGTTGGGCTGCAGTTTGCGATGTTAAGATTTGAGCATATGTTTATGCTAAATGTAGTACCTGTGAGGGTTTCTGGACTATATTTGTCATTGTTTTGTGTTTTTAATTGATCTCTAATAATAAATATGTGCATATATGTGCATAAAGCAAATATATTTGCCCACTCATACTTGACAAATCTCCTTTTAAGGTACATTTTGAACAATACAAAATGTGCGATTAATCGCAATTAATCATGGACAATCAAGTGATCCCGATTAAATATTTAATAAATAATAAATAACATGATAGACTTATGATGCAGTACTATATTACTTATCTACCCAGTAGTATACAATGTATCTAAAATTGGCTCCACATTAAGGAACTGCAACATTAAAATACTGTTACATGAATTTATTTGTGATATAAACAGAATACTATAATATTCGATAATAATATAACACTGTGAAAGAAGCCATTCTGAGTGTTTCTGGACAATATTTGTCTTTTTGTGTTGTTAATTGATTTCCAATAATAAATATATTCATACATTTGCATGAAGCAGGCATATTTGTCCACTCCCATGTTGATAAGAGTATTAAATACTTGACAAATCTCCCCTTAAGGTACATTTTGAACGGGAAAAAAATGATTAATCAAGATTAAAATATTTAAATGGATTGACAGCCCTAATGTACTGTAACATATGTAATATGTTTGGTGTTGTATGGGGGCTATCTTGTATCCTCTGTTGAAGGAGAGGTGTTTTGTGGTTCTGGTGCGTCCTCTGGTGGCCGGAAGTCGTCGCTATATTTTGACGTTTCCGGCTCCGGCAGACATATTGCTGCTTACAGGAGCAAACTGTGGAAAGCTAGAAGAGAGAGAAAGGATTTAAAACTGATTTACATCTTCACGACCTGATACACTCAAACGACATAGGACACAATGGGTAAGCTGTTTGGCAAAATGTAAAGTACAGATAATGTGTTAATGTGGTAACAGATTGAGCTGTTGTCATCAGTTAGTAACGATTATAAAATCATCCTGTCACTGTTGTTTAGCTAACGACTTAGCTAGAGTTAGCTAGCTAGCTAAGCTAACGATGCTACGTAGTGGCGCAAGATGAGCTGCTAATTCACGGTAGTTCACTTGCTGTAAATATTAACCTGTCATCAAACCATATAGACTGTGTTTCGTCTTTTACAATGTGTATTAACGTGAATCCAACCCGAGAAAGCAAGCATTTGTTAGCCAACTTAAGGGAACGATGCTAACGGCTAGCTCCGTTAGCACCGCGCTGTAGCGCTAGCTAACGTTAGCTAAAAAGACACACGCAACGTTACAGCTTAACCTTGATCTAAATACATCATATTATCAAGTATGTCCAGATTGTTGGCTTGCTTAGTGACCAATTCAAAGTACCATTAGTCCCTTGTTTCTTTACATGCCAGGTGTTGTTAGCAGTAACGTTAGCAAACTGTTTAGCTACAAATGCAACGCTAGCTGACGTTAGCTAGCTAGCTAGTGGAGGTTTATGTAGCGTTAGCTCTGTGTTCGGTGCTATTTGGTGGCTACTAGGTCGATTGCATCTTGCCAATTAGACTAATAAACGACTCAGAGTAGGTTATAAGTCAGCACCCATAAGATGACACACTTCAATAGGTATTAGGCACAGCGCTAACGTCAGCATAGCTATGTTAGCTTCAGCCTTTTTCTTCAAACCCAACAGTGTTACACTGTAGTGTTACTAGATTACTATTAGATTTGTTGTTTGAGTTTGACAATAAAGTGAAAATCATTGAGCTAGTGAGTTACATGTTAAAAGGAACACATGAAACATATTGATAACATCTGTGAGTGATCGTTTTGACATTTCTGACTACACTAGCATGTACATGTGACACCAGAGGGTCCCCATGTTTTCCAGAGTATTCCCGCACAGGCTCATGCTCCGGTTTTTTGTTATTTACAGTGACAATACTGGTAACTTATATCTATATATACGAATGAAAGAGAGGCAGGGAAATCTTCAATATACAGACTGTCGAAAAAACATCCAGCTTCATTGTAATATTACACACAAAGAAAATCAAGCTGGAGCACAAACTGCTGGTCACTGTAGTGTTAATAGAATACTACTAAATCTGTTGTTATTCTTCTATTGAAGAGTTTGACAGTAAAGCGAAAATCATTGAGCTAGTGAATTATGAATTATTTTGACAGGTTGCATTTCCTGACAGCATACTGTACACTAGCATGTACATGTGACACCAGCAGGTCCCCATGTTTTCTAGAGTATTCCCACACAGGCTTATTATGCTCCGTTTTTTTTTTTTTTTTTTTTTTTCCCCTTCAACATTTGTAATTTGCAGTGACAATACAGGCTACTTATATGTGTATCCTCCTGAGACCCAGCCCATTGACATGTGTCCTCTGTAGTGGACATTTTGTCCACATGCATATCCTTTTACTCTTTTGACCTACTCGATCAACCCCTGGTGTATTGTAAAGAAGGACATCAACGGCTTTCCAATGATATGGCATGTGTTTTTTTTAATCAAGTTGAATGTATTCTTGGTTTAATATCACTCTACGGCCATAATCTATTCATTTTTTTAGTCTTTTCACACTGAACTGGTCCTGTGGTCCAATACAGTGGACATGCTGTAAATAAAATAAAGTTTAAAAAGCCTAAATTGTAAGATTTTCTTTTAACCCTAAATAGGAAGTAAATCACACAAATCACCAGGAGGATATATACGAATGAAAGAGAGGCAGGGTCATCTTCAATATACAAACTGTCGAAAACCATCCTGCTTCATTGTAATATTACACACAAAGAAATCAAGCTGGACCACAAACTCCTGGTCATTGTATTGTATTACTGCAACCGGAGTCCTGTTGCTTACCTCCCTTAGGTTCCATTAGTTTTTAATATTGGAAAAGTGTCCTTGACTTGAATCACCCTTGCTGCTTGATTTGTCACCAAAGCAGGCTGTTGTGCCTCACTTTAGTGAGATTAAATTCAAGGGTCAATTTGGTTCATCAAAATCACAGAAAGTATGCTATATAAAAAGCAAAGTTGCACTGATCCAACTTTTTTTTATAAAAAAAAATATACCAAAAATTAACATATAATA
>CAKALG010045291.1:0-16196 GCA_916700815.1 Helicolenus hilgendorfi
TCTCACCAGAGAGAGACCGAAAAGACCAAAGGACACAAATCCTGCTGCAGTATCTCTCCCTGCAGATCCAGCCTTCACATGCTTCATCTGCTGCAAGAGACTCTCTCTCAGGCTGTCTGACTAATGGAAGCACTGTCATCCTGCAGCACCGTAAAGCAGGACGTCTGGATACTGTATGTTTTCACGTGTGTGTGCATGTATGTGTGTGTGTGTGTTCCAGATCATGCCACAGCAGCAGGTTGTTGGTTTTAACTGTCAAACCACAACAACGACATGCCTGAGCAACAAGACCCACAGATGTGCATGTGTGTGTTTGAGTGTGTGATGATGAAACATGGGCAGGGTGCTGTAGTGGGTTGCTCCCTACCTTTCACAAACTCAAACACCCTGCTGTCTTCATGACAAGCTCCACACTCACACACACTCACACACACACACACACACACACACACACACTCACACAGCGATCCTAATTGCTGTCTTTCTCCTGCAGGGTGAGAAAATAGGCTACCTGAAGGCATCTCTCCGCTCAGTTCCTCCCACCTCCTCTTCCTCTGCTGCATTCCCTCTCTTTCCTCCCTCTCTTCTTCTCGACCTTCTTTCATCTCATTCCTTGTTTCCTCTCCTCCTGTCTCATTACTCCTGCTCTACTTCTCTCCTCCCTCTCTGCCTCTTCTACCATTGAAAAGGATGCAACAGGATGCAGATGGCTGAGTCGCCCCGCAAACTGCAGGTCCAAATATCAGCTGTCATTGAGTTGTAGTTGTAACGGTCATAAAGGGACGAAGGAGCTACTGTAATCTAAGGGAAATGCAATGCACCCATATTCTATACTCTGGTTTCATCACATTCCCTCCCTCCTTGCCTCCTCCTTCCCTTCCCTTGCACCTGTCCTCTGTCCTCCTCTCGAGGCGCACCAATGAGATCACAACACAAACAAAAATATGTTTTCTGGAATTAAATAAAGCATCAGCAGCTATTAAATGACATCAGATCATTTACTCAGGATGTTAGAAGGATAAGCTTTTTATTGTGTCTTTAGATATTGCCAGAGACTGACAGCTCTTTTGAGATGATTACTGGATCACCCACTGAACCTCTGCAGTGTGCTGCAGCGTTACACACCATATAAGCAAACTAACAACAGAGGCAGAACAAACAGCAGTGTTCCCTCACATGGTGTTAAGTTGATTAAAGAGCTTTTTTAATTAGTATCATCTTCATTATGGATAAAAGTGTTTCACATCACCATGCCTCCTCTGCAGTTTATCCTGTATCCCCTTCACTGCTATCCGTGTTGCATTAGTTTGCTCATATTATAATAAGATCTGTTCCAATATTTCACTTCTTTATTCGTTGGCACATCTCTTTTATGATCCTCTAGGGTGACATAAGTATTGTCAGATTACCGTGACAGATCATGACAGCAAATGAATCAAGTTAGGAATGAAAGTGTGAGATTAATCCTGTCCGCTCATAAAAACGCAGGTATAGGTTTGTGGTATTGTAAGCCACCCAACAGAATCCACATCTCTAGAGCATTTGTCCAATTACCTGCTCACAGTGTGATTTGATTTCACAAAACTCCTGACCAAACATAAGCCCACTTTACTGCACCATCTGGTGATCTCACAGCAAACCCTCACTCCAGCCTGGTCTCACTCCCGGGACGTCAAATACCGACGCGTGGCAGTGGCCCCTCGGAGTCTTCATACCGATGCACAATGCAACCTTTAGCGTCTGTTTGAGACACACCAGGATTAAACTAACTCCAATGTAATACCATCCATGTGATTATTCAGCCCAGTCACACTAAATGCATATGAATGACACAATAATCCCAAGTCATTTTGTATGAAACAGGAACGCCGCTCTTGCTTTTGGCGTTTCATGTGTAGTCTGTACTGACTGCAATATAAACGCATCCATATGAATATGCACAATAACACACTCAGAACTAGTGACGTAGAATAAAAAGGGAGAAAGACCACTTATGGTGGGGGGGAGGAGGGGAGGTGGACAAATGCAAATCCAACAAATGCATGATTTGCAACCAGGAGGTGTTCATGTCTCACATTGTTGATGAGTTATTTTGTTTAAGTTGCGTTAGTGACATTTGTGACGTGTTTTGCGTACTGCTGTTACGTTGCTTCCATACGTATTTTACTTACTTTACTTACTTATTTGAAATCCAACCATGATGTTTTTCCTAAACCTAACTAAGTCTTTTTGTTGCCTAAACCTAACTGCAGCTGTTATCGTAATGTCTTTGTGATGTCGTGCTATTTATCACACCTTCCCATGAGACCATTATTAGACGCAGAGCAACAGACGTAGTGTTAAGAGCGAGAAGCCCAATAAGTGTGGGAAGAAGCAGTAGTGGTCAAACTAACACAGGACCTTTACTCAAAGGACTGGCATTCATGTCCACTGTGGGAAAAAAAGTTGAGTGACTTTTACTGACAACGTTATGTCAAGTGACGCTACGTCACATGGTGCCAACATGTGCCAAAATGACTTTGGCATCACATTTGGTGAATTTCACGGTCTGTGTTTGCTGAGGTTTAGCACTGTTTAGTCTGAAGCCAAAGGAAACAAAATCAAATGCAAGAGATGTCAGTTTGTAGCTGCTAATCAACACGTACCTCCATCACAGGGTTTTCCCTCAGCATGTGAAGTGTCGAGTCTCAGACAGAGAGATGTGCACAAAGTGATGAACGTTGCTACAGTATGTTTCAGCTCATCACTATTTCGGTAACACAGTGAAACAATTGTCCACTTACACTTTCCACATCTGAAACAGAGTTGATGAATTAGCATTTATTAGGTGTCACTAGGAATCACGTGTCTGTCCACCTGCTTACAATATTGACTCTCCTTTTAGCTCTGCTTTGGTCTCCACCAATTCCTGAGAGAAATATTTGTCAGCTGCTTGACGTTCAGCTTTCTTCACCACACACTTGTTGAAATTGTCTTTCTGCCGTTCGGTGCTCGGCGTTTCTGAGCTGAAACTGCTTAACCGGAGTATTTTTGTTTGCTTCTGTATTTGGGTGTTAATTATTATTTCAGCACTACATAAGTGATGATTTTACATTTCGTCGTTTGTTTTGATGTTAAGTCCAACAATAACTCCGAGGGAGCATCAATTAATCATTTTCAGAAACTTCTATGTCTCCGTTGTTGTTCTTGTGTTTAAAGGTAGAACTGTTTCTCTCTTCAGACACGTGTGAACCTTAAAGAGTGGACGCTGCAGATGATAATAAAACTGCCAATAATTAACGAGGCCAACTCGTCACGATGATCGCAGTAAATCCAGCGTGCAGTGATGTCGGTTTCTCCCTCTGCTTTATATTCAGCTCACATCGGCCGTAAACCCAAAGTATCGCTTTCTCTCCTGTCCCACCCGGCTCCACGTTCTTTTTATACTCGGAGACAGACAGAGAGAGGGAGATATAGAGGGTTCAGAGGGCTGCCCTCAGGCGTACACACTCAACACACACACACACACACACAGACAGATGTACACACAGGTTATCTCAACTCCCATGCTGTGTTATTTGCTTTATTCACACAGGCTGACGCAACAAGGCGAGAGGAATAAAAGGCAGTTTTCTAACTTTTCTTTAAAGGTACCGCAAAAAAAAAAAAATGAATTCATAATAATGATTTCAAAAGCAAGACGAGGAAGTGACAACAACAGATACTGATGTCGCACGATTTTGACGCGATTGCACCGGCTGTAAAAGTGCCCTGCGGTGGCACTAAGGGAAGGGAGACTTTATTTAAACCACACAACACATTCTCACTCCGAACTCGCGCCCCTCGGCATCGGAGATGACACACGGGGATCCCCTCTTGCATTACTTTTGGATGGACCAGGGACGGCGTGTCAATATACGCTTTTTACATGCATAGTGTCCTTTCAAAATAAACTTCGATTTTCACAGGAAGTTAGGTTTAGGCAACGCAACCACTTAGTAAACGGTCGTAGTTGATGTTAGCTTCACCGCCTAGCAACTCACATGACTCACGGGACTGACGATACCAACGAGTCACGTGACCAAAGACTCACGTGACAAAGTATGTCGACGTTACTTTTAGTTTCATTGAACAGCAGCCTCCTGGTTGCTAGTCTTGTGTTTCTTTGACCCATCCACCACCACCTCCGCCCTGAGCGGACTCTCATGCTATTAATACTACGTCACCTGCTCAGACCGTCGAATAACGCTGCGTACTCTACTACTACTACTACCGAAGTGGGTGACGTTGACCAATATAGTTTGGCTCGTTTAAAGTACAAGATTTAACCCTCCTGTTGTCTTTGGGTCAAATTTGACCCATTTTCAAACTTCATTATATCATAAATATGGATGTCTTTCACCTAATTGCCCCAAAATGACATGGATGGTTCCCTTATATGGTCTTTGCAAAAAGAAATAATGACCACTACTTTCGTTGCATTATGAATATTTTATTCAAAATTATAGCACCTGTGGTGTTCCCAGGTCAATTTTGACTCGGTGGTGCAATGTGTCACACTGTCATTAAACATTTTTTTAATATTATAATATTTGTAATATTTTGACTAAACTTTGACATATGTGTTAATTTTGAGAATAGTCCAAATAATTCATAATTTCTGCATTTTTTCCTAAAAAAAAAGAGGTTTCATTTCATATAAATTAGGTTTATTGACCATTAATTCCAAAAAAAAGAGTAAAACTCAAGGTAATAAGTTGGAATGATGTTGGCCAAAAAAGTGTAATACATAATTGGGTGATAATTTATAATGTATGCTTTAAAAACAGTCAAACAAAACCCGGTCAATTTTGACCCGGGAAGTCAAAAGTTGCATGGTCAACAGGAGGACAACAGAAGGGTTAATAAAAAAAAGAGACTCTAAAAAGTTCTTAGTTAAGTCGACTATACTTTGACCATCACACTAAACACTCACAGACTTGGTGACATTGTTGGACATTTTCATGTGAGAGAAATATTCATTCGGTTGATTTATTTATGAGAGCATGCAGGGATCCCCCGTCCCAGGGTACCAATCATGCATGTATACAGCTTAACAGGAATAAAACCTCAGTAGGATTATCGGTAGCAGCTGAAACTCTGTAGCCAATGATAAAACATGAACAAAAAATACGGAGAGGCCTGCAGGGACACGTCTTTACACTAGCGTTCACTTCAAACCATGTCAACATGCATTACTGATCACGGAAAAGAGGAGCATTTCACATGCACACAAACATTCCCGTGCAGAATTTACACTACACGTAAATGTGAGGGAATTACAGTAAGTCCTTGAGAGGAGGAGGAGGATGGAAAAGAGAGGAGGAGGAAGGGAGGAACAAGGTGGCGTACAAGGAGAAAAAAGATGAAGAATGACTCAATGTGTTCTCTCTGTGACTCATCACACTGGATGGCAGATCCCGCTGTGAGATCCAATCAAAGGCGGCAAAACCAAAATAAGCACAGTTGTCACTGAAAAACAGGATTTCACCGCATCAGTGCTCCATGACAGCTGTCAATATCAAGACAGAGGAAGATGAGGAGGAGGAGGAGGAGGAGGAGGAGAGAAGGTGTAGGATTTGGCGAAGGGAGGCGAGGACAGATGGTTGGAGACTGTTTCATCGCTGATGCTATGGGACAGCTGTCAATAACAAGGAGAGCAAAGAAGAAATAGGCATGACTGTAGGGAAGGAAGGGAGAGGAGAGCGGTAAGGTGACAAAGACAAAGTGTCAGTTACTGGGAGGCAGCAACGAAAGTGGTGACGGACAAAGAGGGAAAGAGAAAGACAATGACAAAGTAGAGAAACATAGTGATGTTGTTGTCACTGTCAGCGGGAGAAAGAGCGAGAGGAGTGACGTATTTGTCAGACAGTGCCAGTTTTCTGCTCTAACACTCTTGTTCTGCTCTGCAAACAGGCAATAACAGGAGAGAAGTACACTCCAACAAAGTGCAGAGAGGAGAGACATCAAATCAAAAAGACATTTCTCTGGTTTTCTAACTCGTTTGTCCTCTAAAGAACGTCACTTTCTCGCAACTGGACACTTTTTCCATAATGTTCACTTTGTTTTTGAGGGTATGCATTCATTCAGAAAGCACCACTGGACAACTGTCACTCTGTCACAGACGTTTCAAAGGCTTTTTGAGGTCAGGCGATAATTAGACTCAAAATATCGCTCTATCCGATTCAGTCGGCGGAGAAAGGTCGGCATTGTACGTTTCTGCAAACCATGGGATATCGAATGTGGACATGTCTGAACCTAACATACGTTTCATATCAGCCCTTCATCACTCTATCAGAGGAATGCACAATGACACGTGGTGAACGTTGTGAAACAATTGGTCAGGTAACAACATTTGTGTTCAAATAATAACGTAACAACGTAACATAACATCTATGATAAATAACAGCCATCCTTAGCGGGCTTTCTTACATTACGTTATGTAACAAGCTGCTTGGTGAAAGTCCTGTGTTTGTTTGACAAGGTAGACAGGTGCTATATAAACGCTGTCCATTTTACCATTTAACGTGTTACTCCTTTATTTAGCAGACAAACTTGATCTCATGGGAAGGCGTAGAAACATTCCGACATTACAAGCACTTTCCACGTGTCATGAGAACGCATTTTAGGCTTTTTCATGTGTCATTTATGTCATACGTCACACAACAAAACTATGGTAACGTCCGCAGTTAGGTTTAGGCAACAAGACTAGTTAGCAGGTTAAGCAAATACATCGTGATTGGGCTTTAATAAGTACGTAAACTCAGTAAAATATGTATGTAAATAACGTAATAAAATTAAAAATAACAACACCACTTTGGGACACAAACACCGGTCTCCTGGTTGAAAGTCCTGTGTTTGTTGGACCCATCCACTTCCCACCATAAGTAGTCTTCTTATAGTGGGTTTATCAGAGCTTTTTTCTCATGAGATAGATAGATAGATTGAAACAGATGGCTGCTGCTGCTGGAAGCAGGTTGATGAGAGTCAGTGAGACTGAACCGCACAGTGAGTGTGCCATAAAACCCAAACTACTGTATCAGCTAAAGGAGGCTAAAGAGCTGGTAGAGCTGTTGTGTTTCGGTGATAATTCTGTGGGTTTGTCACTATTAGTGACCTCTTTCACATTACACATAATCATTAGATCCAGTATTAATATAGAAACTATTGATTAGTGGAGCACTAACGTTCAATAGCATCAATGGTGCCAATCAAAAGATGGGAAGTAGTATAAGAAAACTAATAGCTGCTGTTGCCAGAAACACATGAAATAACTTGAATTGAAAGACAATTAGTCAATAGTTCACTTGGCATTACAGTCTGTGTCACTAAGCATTTACAATCATGACAGATGAGTAACGGTTCAGCGGTTGTCAGAAACTACCTGAAGACGGAGAAGTGACTGAAGGAAAGCCACTGTGTGTGTGTGAAGAGTCCGGCTCTCCGAGCTCTGAATGTATCGAACCAGCATTTTGCCGGTTTCCCGTCAGGGGGACAGTAAAGGAGATTGATTTGGGGCCAGGTCGTGGCCTGGCTCTTGCATAACGCATTACAATGTAGTGCTGTGCAGACCACCTCCAACCCCTTAACACCCCCTCTCTGTCTCTCTCTGGGGATGAGAGACTTCATTTTAATAAAAGCTGCTGCGGCACTACTGGAAGTCTACACAGAGAGAGAGAAAGAGAGAGAGAGAGAGAATGGGTTTAGTGAGGTCTGGATAAACCTGCAGAAACTGGGTCACCTCCCATGACCCTTTATGTGCACATTTCAAAGCATACAGATATACATATACATACTCACGTATAATCTTTTTATTCAGGTGTTAGAACATGTTTATCAGGTAATATAGGTGATAGAAGTGTCTCATCACGTCCTCTACACCTCATCATCTTCCTATTATCAACGTTTTTCACTCAACTCAACTAATGGGACTTTAGATGTCTCCATTAAGCCGCCACAGAGCGTAATGAGGAATGGGGATGAAAAGCAACTATTCAGTGGCATACAGGGTGATGGTCTACCCAGCACAGTCTCCTAAACATGATGTTCTCATACAACAAAACCACATCTTAGCACAAATTATATTTGTTTTTGACGTATCAAATATGCTTGTAATGATAGTCTGTGGAAGTCTGTGTAGGGAGGAGGTCGAGTGGTGGATGGTAGAGCTGCAATGATTAATCAATTAGCTATTTGGGTAATCGATTAATTGGTTTGAGCAATTTATTAAGAAAAAAAAGGTCCAAATTCTCTGATTGCAGTTTCTTTAATGTGAATATTTTTTGGTTTCTTTACTCCTTCATGACAGTAAACGGAATATCTTTGAGTTGTGGACAAAACAAGACCTTTCAGGACGTCATCTTGGGCTTTGGGAAACACTGATCGACATTTTTTTCACCATTTGCTGACATTTATAGACCAAGCGACTAATCGATTGATTGAGAAAATAATCGTCGACAATGAAAATGATCGTTAGTTGCTGCCCTTTAGAGCTGGCGGCCAGCAGCTAGTGGTGCTAACAGCGTCAAGAAAATGGTAACAGTGCTGACAGAGCTAACAGTGTTAACCTGGGGGCGCTTCTTGCAAATTCCCCCACTGTGGGACTAATAAAGGAATACCTTATCTTATCTTATCTTATCTTATCTTATCTTACACTTCCATGACAATGATGCCCCGCCGCCGTGGGTCGGTATTATCAGCGGTAACCGCCGTATGAGCGCTGTGCAGTGCGAATTAAGTACTGTATTGGTATCGGTATCACTTTAAGGGTACTGGTATTGGTACTGGCATCGTAATCTTTGAAGATGGCGTTAACTACGGCTGCCTTGGCAACGTGGTGCACGCTGTTTTTCTTGTTTTTCTTTAGTTTTTGGTGAACGTTCAAGTTTATTTATCTCATATTGTATATTGGTAGAATTTCAATTATTTTATTCTAACGTTTTAATTATTATATTGTTATTTCTACTGCTTATTTGCACCAACGAACCAAAGCAAAGTCCTCGTGTATACCTGATACACCTGGCAATAGATAAAGATTCTGATTCTGATTCAGCCCTGCTGTCTACCATACGGTATGATCGTCCCGGTCGTGTTCAGAGAGGAAGAATCAGTGCACGTGTGTCTACGTGGCTGCGTGTGATACCGCATGTGTCCTAAATGTGTGTTTACGGTGTAAATTAACCCAAGATCCAATTAAATTGATTGCAATCCATTTACCAATCCATGTGTGGGGTTGATCACATTTAACAAAGTGAGCCGTTCTAATCAACACGAGGCGGCGTGGTTAACAGAAATTAAATCTAAAACTCTCACAGTCTGTGTGATGTGATTGGATTCGTAGCCTGGTTGTGTCGTATAGTTATCCTCTTTTCACTGAACTGCATAACGTTTTCTGGCTTGATTGCAAGTAACAACATGAAGAGACAGAAGAGCAGCTGTTGCCTAGCAGTAACCTCGACTGTGAGATTATGTCATAAAACACAAGGATGAGATGATGATGGTGGCGAGGATGAGCACCTGCAGAAACACCTCATGCAGTCAAACCAAAAAAGAGGAAAAGAACTTTTTTCTGAGATATCATATGAAATGTTGTATGAGAATACGTCGAGTACTCAAATTGATTTCAGATCAATGCAGCACATTATCAACCACAATAATACAGGTCTTAAACCTTTAGACCCTTTTCATTTCAGTTTATGAAGCTTATGCGTAAATTCAGTCAGGAAGACTAGGGGTGCAAGCTCATTCATTCTCATTCATTCTGGTTCTCTCTCTCTCATGGGCTATTAATATGTCAGCTGATTATGGGCGTCTCTCTTTTCAGTGACCAATCAGAGCTCGCCATATTTTCCTCAACCAATCACATGCTGCTGTTTTAAAGTTTAAAAAACCATTCTCCTCTATGCTGTTTCAGTGGCAGCATTCAGCACCAACAGACGCGACCCTCCACCACCCCATCACCTCCAGATTCATCACATCAGAGTTATCCTGCTCCACTTCAATCATCGGATCCGCATCAGTCTTCACCACCACCACCACCAGGTCTAGACCCGGGGGGAATAATTCTACATTCACTACAGTTTCACTTCCCCTTCATCATTTCACATCGGGTCTAAATCGCCAAAAACTGTTACCATTCGTAATTCGTGCACTTGGTAATAAATCATCCTTCAATTCATAAGAGTCTCTCCTGATTGAAATACTAATACCTGAAGAGAAGACTGACATGCACTCTGTTTATGGAGATCTGTAACCTGACTTAAAGGACTTGAAATATGCTCCACAAGATTTGCGATTTGACTCAACACTCATGTTTGCAACCTGCTCGTCTCACCCTAGCTACATACAAGCTTCCTCCTATTCACTTAAATTTGGATTCAAGATCGTGGTGAAGTGATAAAAGCCAGATCTGAACTTCAACCCCCATTCACAAACCTTCTATTAACATATTCTACAGTTTATGCCTCAGATTAGTTTGGTAGAAGAACGAGGCAGCGAGGAGGAAGACGAGCCTGGCGGATGTGTGTGTTTGCGTCTTTGTATCTGTGTTTTGTGGCGTGGAGGTGATCAGGGATTAAGATGAAGAACAACCACGACGCAGGAAACAGAAACAGAAGAGTCAACAGACAACGAAAAAACACCGGCGTCATTCTCCCTCTTTTTCGTCTCTTCTTCTCTTTCTGCCTCCGTTTCCACTTCGAGCTGTGTTGAAACCCTCCAAACACTTTTCATGTCAAATTTCATAGGAAACAAGTTGAGAGGATAGCGTGCACGCCGCGTGTATGCTTATGTGTGCGTATAAGACAGAGATATCATGTGTGCATGTGAGAGGCACAGCGCTGCTGGTTAGAAATAGCAGAATATGCCCCGAGGGCTCTTTCATCCTGAGGCATGTGTCTAGTTAGGGCAATTCTTCTTCTGATTGACTCCGGAGGTGGTGTGCGTGTGCGTGTGTGTGTGTGTGTGTGTGTCTGTGCACTTATTTATTCCAGCATGCTGTGAGTGTGAATATCACTCTGAGCATGTGTGACCTATTTTCCATCCATTTCCCTGTTTTTGAATGTTTTGTCAGGTGGCACAGCGGCAATATAAACTGGTTTAATAGCTGCTGCTGAAATGACAGCCTCTCTTCCACCGTTGGGTGTCTCTATTTCTCTCTCCTTCTCTCCCTCACTCTCTATATTCCTCTCTTTACCTGCATCTGTCCCTCTCTTCCTCTATCTACCTGCCTCTCCTGCTCCTTTTTTCACCACTCTATATCCTTTCTTCCCTCTTGGCTTCCTGCCTCACTCTCAATTTTCATTTTAAATAAATTCACTGCCATGACTGTCACACACACACACAAGCAAAGAGGTTTGCAAAATGCTGCATTTCAAGACATCTTAATTTGACAACTTGGCTATATAATTTCATGTACTGACGTCAATCCAGCATGGACAACCCAACAGGTTTACACAACATTATGATCTACACATCAGTGTGTGTAAATGTCTGTTTTTGGCAGCTTGGTATAACCTGTAAGGTATTCTTAAATTGATATTTCTTCTGAATTTGCGGTTAAGTATATTTATTGATTTTTGACTCAATACCAGTTTGTATGCTTTTACATTTTCAGTCAATATATATACCGGATGAAAAGTGGGAGTTTTTCCACTTTTATTCAAGAAATAAAGATAAACCTGGCTTTTTTTTGTCAAACAGAGGAACATTGCAGCATTTTGAGAAAACATTTCTCTTTTTCAGAATAGAGTTTTGTTACTCCCTTCTGACCCTCGGATTTATTGGTGAGTAGCTTGTTGCCTAATTTGTAAGTAAGCCAATTTGGCAGCTGCTGGAAGCTGGCTTACTGTCTCTCTCTGCAAAACACGACATGGAGATGTCTATTGGACAAACTAAAATTATAACTGACTTTGGTAAAACAGCGAATGAGTGAGTCTTCCCAAATTAGTAATTTAACCAAAACAAGACAGTCCTTAGCAACACATTCTCACTCCCAACTCATCAAATACTGACGCTTAGTCAGCGGCCCTACGCTTCAAACTACGACGCTCCAGGTTTCAGATGTGTCAGGGACAGCGTGTCAAGTTTACACTCATTACATGCATACAGTCTCTTAGTTTTTAGGTTTACTTATGCAACACAACTACCTGATAGGGTTTAGGAAAAGCTTTGGGTTTGGGTTCAAATAAGTACATTTGTTATGTAAAGTAACTACGCTGCCATCGATCGATGCCATCACTCGTTAACCTGCAATGCTTATGGGACGGTTCTCTAGTCGCTGGTGAATGAAAGAACCAGGTCTGTCCCCTCTGTTAGAAGTTAAGAAATCACAAGTGACGCTTGTTACGTAACAGCCGTTAGTGAAGTCTGGATATTACGTAACAAAACTACGGTAAAATAACTCAACAGACTTGGTTTCACATGGGACACCAACGCTGGTCTCCTGGGTGAAAGTCCTGTGTTTGTTTGACCCGTCCATCCTCCTCCTCCTCTTCCTGCCCTACTCTGACTTTCTTGCTATTTTAACTACGTCAGTTGCTCTGAGCTCTGAGTGCTAGTTGAAAGCCTAATGCATCCTATTCAGACTCTAAAGGTTGCCTCGGTGCATCGATACCACGCGCCAAGTGGCACTGACCAAGCTAGGGTACATTACAAGTTAAGTGTGAGACCGGGTTGTCCATATGAATCATCAATCAAAGATTCATGGCTGATTTCTTATTTGCAAAAGTCAGATTTTAGTACTCTGTTCACTTTACTGTTTGAATGTTTCTGAATTGGTATCTGAATGTGGTTCAGGTTGGAAAGTCTGTGTGGAGGCATTAGAGTAGGAAGAACTACCCACATATCCATAAAAAAGAAAGCTGTGGTTGTCCTGGGCAGCTGTGAAGACGCACCTTTAGTGTGTGTTGAAACAACACATGCATGCTCAGCAAATGCTCCCCCGTGAATAAAGTTTTAGAAAAAGAGGAGTCCACATGCTGCTTTCGTTAAAGTAGGTTACAAACTCACAAAATGCGCTGCGTCTTTTCGACTTGTGTTGGCATAAATAGGGCCTACAAGGAAATTCATTCTAGCTGAATCCCACGAGATAATTACATCCTCCACCACTCATTTCTCACGTATGACGTCTTTTACTTGAATAAATGAATAAACAACACTTCTATTTGGGGCAATAATTATTAGTTTCCACACATCGTCAGTGGTTGCTGAGACGCCGTGCTGCCCTGTGGAAATTCTAAATAGGTTTTAGAACAGCCGTCAGCTAGACGGAGGTGAAAAATGTGTCCAGACAAGAACTAAATTAGCTAATCTAATTTTGTGTGTGTGTGTGCATGTGCTTGCATATGTGTGTGCCTTGTCCGTGTGCACTTGCCGCTGTGTATATTTGCCCGCGTAGCAGCCAATGTGTGCTCGTGCCTCGGTGTACACCCCGTTCCTGCACTTTGTGTGTTGTAATTGAGCCATCGCTTGGCGGATGTTGCATGAGCACACAACAGCTCTCTAGCTAGCTAAACAGACACTATAATTGAAATTAAAAGGTAACCTCATTCATCATGCTGAGCTTCGGTTTAATTGAAATGTATGTTTGTTTGTGGGTGTGTGTGCATCTGGGAGAGAGGAAGGGAGGGTTAGAGAGACAGCAGAGAACAGAAGTGATAGAGTGAAAGATGGAGGGAGACAAAGTTTGTGTGAATGTTAATGAAAATGTGTGTGTGTGTGTTTGAGAAGGACAGACTGTGTAATGAGGCTGGGAAGCTATAGGACCCCATATCTGTACCTGTCTTGGTGATAAATAACATGGGAGACAGATAGCATCCACAAACACCTTACCTCCCCCTCTCCTGTTTCTTCCACTCCTTCTTTCACTCTTCACTTTTATATATTTCTGCTTTGTATATCAAACGTTTTAGTCTGTGCTCTTGTGTCTTTTCACTCCCTCTCCTCATGCTCTAAATGCTATTCAACATGGTAATGTAAATGGTAAATGGACTTGCATTTATATAAAATGCACTTCCTTTCTAGTCTTCTAAACACTCAAAGAGCTTTACGCTACATGTCAGCATTCACCCACACACATTCATACACTGACGGCAGAGGCTGCCATGCAAGGTGCCAACCTGCAGGATCTAATCTAAATACTCATTAACACACCAATGGCACGGCCTTTGGGAGCAATTTGGGGTTCAGTATCTTTCCCAAGGACACTTCGACATGTGGAGTGGAAGAGCCGGGGATCGTACCGCTGATCTTTCCATTAGTGGACGACCCGCTCTACCTCTGAGCCACAGCCACCCCGAAACCATGGGCATGGGGAAACAGCTCTGTCCAAAGTCAGCCAATTAAACTCTTCTCAGGCTATTAAATAGGCGTTATCAGACGCTATAAGCGCCATAGATGTGGGTCAATAGGGGCCTACTACACCCACTAGTAGGTTTTATCATCTATTCACATTGTAGATCACTGAAAGAAGGTGTAAAAGAACATAACAGCGACCTCTAGTGACCATTGTAATTATGACAGGAGCAGAAGTGGAAGTCAGTCAAGTTTAATTTCCCCTTATGGAGTTTCACACTATTTATACTACAGCAACTAAGTGTTTTTTTTGCCTAAACCTAAATAAGCCTAAAGATGTTGTAGTTTTTTGCCTAAACCTAAAGAAATTATATTTTTTTAGAAGTTATAGTTTTATTGCTTAAACCTAGAGAAGTTGCAGTTTTGTTCCCTAAACCTAAAGAAGTTATCGTTTGTTTGCCTAAACCTAAATAAGCTGTAGTTTTATTGCCTAAACCTAAAGATGTTGTAGTTTTTTGTCTAAATCTAAAGAAGTTACCTAAACCTAAAGAAGTTATAGTTTTTTTTAGAAGTTATAGTTTTATTGCCTAAACCTAAATAAGTTGTAGTTTTGTTCTCTAAACCCAAAGAAGTTATAGTTTTTTAGAAGTTGCAGTTTTGTTCTCTAAACCTAAATAAGTTATAGTTGTTTCGAAGTTGCAGTTTTGTTCCCTAAACCTAAAGAAGTTATAGTTTTGTACCTAAACCTAAAGAAACCTTTTTGTTTGTGTTTACAATGTGACGTTTCATTCAGTTTTACATGTGTTGCGTGTGTTGCTTTTAAGTTTCACTTTCACTTTTACAAAGTAGTAGGCCCCTAATGACCCACCTCTATGGTGCTTATAGCGACTGACAATGCCTATTTAATTGCCTGATAACAGTCAAATCAAGCTCCAAAGTCCTTAAATACGCCTACCAACACCTCTAAAGATGTTTTATTTTGATGGTGTGTCTTGTTTATAACAATGCATGGATTTAGGGGAAGTTACTGGAACCATGTCTTGTACTGATGCTTTTTTACTTAACGTCCAACTGAAATCAATCAAAGAACAGTGTTTGGGGATAAATCATAAATGTGTCTGCAGGCTCTGAACCTTCAAGGTGCCACCAGTTTACTTTGTGATTGACAGTTGAGCCAGAAGGGGTACACAGACAGACAAATTGTTCTGTCGTTTACAAGCCAAGGACAGGAGGCGTTTGTGTTACCGGTGGTGTTAAAGAGTACGGACCACACCAGAGCTGACCAGCTAATTAGCTAACCTGCTAACTGACATTACACTTTTTTGGTAGATTTGTGTCTTTCTTTGTGAGATATGTAAGATTAGCTATAAAGCTAATGTGGGTTGTTGTTTAAAGCTCTTTTTGTTTGTGTTTGTTTAGCAGTTAATCAGTGTCAACGTCCGTCTACGATACAGCAGCGACGTCTACTGTTCTAGTTGGGAAACTAGTTCTTTAAGGATTGCATTATAGAGCCAAACGATTCACACCATGCCCTTATTAATCTGAGGTTAGATTCTCATTGCAACATGAGACCAATGTTACATTATAATGTGATGCATGATTTAACCATCGCCTCGGGCTGCTACCAATACTCTTTATTTCCTGCTGCTTCAGAACAAACGAGGAGAGAGAGAAGAGGTGGGATGGCGTCCTTCAAAAGGTCGGTTAATACAAATTACAAAACAAAGATATTTATTCACCTCAAGTGGTATCTATCTATGCAGAACTACTTTGTACCGCTATGAAACGGTTCATTATGAGCTCTGTGGATTATAACCACATAACAGCGGCACCTATTCTGTTGATATTTAAAAGTATTTGTTTCACTGATGTTAGAACTATGAAGG
>CAKALG010045292.1:1723-13234 GCA_916700815.1 Helicolenus hilgendorfi
TCTTTCTGTGTAAATATCTCATGTTACAACGTGGACACCTGCGGCTTATAGACAAGTGCGGCTTATATATGTACACATTTTTTTTTCTTTTTAAATTTAGTTGGTGCGGCTTATATTCAGGTGCGCTTTATAGTCCGGAATTTACGGTACATTTTAGATGACCAACAATTCAAGGCTGTATTGAGCTACAATGTCTACAATATCAGCTTAGCCTTCTTAAGTTATTATTACCAAAAATGCAGACAAAGGAACAAAAAAATAAGGATCTCAAGGACCACCACTCTGAATTCATGGGAACAATATTCAGCAGGTTGGTTGCCAGGTTACAGCGTCTCAAGATGAACTGCATTGTGAACATGCTGGTCTAGTACTACTGTGTGACCATGAATATTTCAGAAACTAAATCTACCACTCAGACATGAGGACAATTCTTGTATCAGACATATAAGAAGGATGATGTCAGTTTGGCAGCTACTGGCTTTTTAAAAGGATATGAAGTGTTAGAAGTCACTTTTCTAATCTAAATAATGGCACATGAACGCCCCACACTGTCAGGGTTATTCAGATCAATCTGTGCTTTCAACTGCAATAACTTAACCTTGACATAATGTAACACAAAATGAATGTGGTACTATGTAGTCTATCATCATTGGCTGAAGTTTGAACCATCATTTCAGTATTGTATGCATCATGTTGTGTTTCAGTCGTCATACCTGATCTGCTGATTGGCTTCGCTGCGGATCTTGAGCACCTCCTTGCCCTTGAGCTCCAGCTCTTTAGTCAGAGTGCTGATGTTCTCGTTGAGTGTGTGGATCTGGTGGTCCAGCTGAGCGATGTGGTTCTTCCTCCTGGAGACCTCCTCCTGCAGCTCAGTGATCCGGCCCAACAGCTCACGCTCCTAGGAAACAAAAATCAATGTTCGTTTTCTTGGTTTAAAGAATTGATGTCCCACAGTGTTATTTACCCACTAATGGGTTTTAATTACTTCTTGACTCCTTGAACAACAATTCAAGGACGTAGCAATTTACTTTTCAACCATCAGTTGAGAGCACACTTTGACGTAAACTGAGAGGCACTGCATGTCTTATCATATCATCGTAACACTAAGCTTATTTTGGTAAGTAAAAACTATGTAAAAATTGGTGTATAATATAACATATTCATGCTGTCAGCATTCAGTTTATTATTGACCTGTGATGATTGAAATAACACCTGTGTACAGCTTTTATACAATTGTGAGGCACTGTGAGAAATATTAAACCTTTTAAACCAAAACTTTTTAAACTTTTACCCATTTTAATGAGGTAAAACTGCAAAGCCAATTAACTAAACAGATGAGACGATGGATACTGAATACCACTGTCTTTGTGACATTGTGCACACAACATGCAGTACAGTCACCAGTGAAGCTTCTGATAATAGTTTTGGTTAATTGGGAAATGTGCTGTTTTATATTTTATGTGAAATGCTAAGTTTATGTAAATGTGGGTGGACAAAAGAAGCCTTAACACGACTCGTAGAGTTGAATCAACACCTTTCTGAAACAGTTTGAACAAAAGCCAAATATGATAATATCCAAAAACATAGGATTTAGTGCAAGGCTGTTGTGTTTAATTACAATGGGTGTATAGTCAGGGCTGGCTTAAGGTATAAGTCATATAGGCAGTCGCCCAGTGCGCCGCCTTCTGAAGGAGGCGCTGGTGGACCTTCTCATTTTCATCATTAAGGTAACAAATGAACAAATAAATAAATAACGAAAGAAATACACTTTTCTAACTAACTCTCGTTGTAGTGAAACTGACTCCAAATCCAAATTTCGCCCAGGGCACCATAAGGGCTGGAGCCGGCCCTGGATGTACAGTACAGAATAAGCTGGCCACTCAGTATATTGGTCTTGGTATATTGACTATTGTTGCTACTTGTATTATAAGATAATACAAACTAGAAGTGCACTCAGAGCTTTAGACCTCCACCAAGGCCAAATGCCCTATCTCTCCATGTTAATGACAGTGAACAATAATGCGTGTATCCGCCACGTGATTCATATCCACTCCACAATTTATTGGCTTCTTCCTTGGCCCATGCTACACCTTTCCACCAAGTTTCATGAAAATCGGGCCGGCAGTTTTTCCGTAATCCTGCTGACAAACAGACAAACTCCTGGTGGAGGTAATAAACTGGAACTAAAACTAAAACAGTTCTCGGGCAGAGTGTTTCAAACGCGTTTACTCAGGGATCTACTGTTTGTCATTGACAGCACAAACTGGGCCCATGCAGTAATTACATGAGATGATTAATGAGCGAGTCAAAGTTCCACACTGGCTGTTAAATGCTGGTAAACTGACAATGAGTGTAAATTAATGAACTGACAGTGAATGGTAATATTCATTACCATTCACTGTCCAACCATAAATTGTAATCATAAATACCCGTGTGTAGAATGCCGCTCTTGCTGTTACAATGAATGGTTCCTATATGAATCACAATAAGTATTGCACTTGACTTTATTACTCAAGGGCCACTTTAGAAAAGGCTTAGACAGAACAGTGCTATGACATCTCTTAGACCTTTGATTTATAAAAGGATTAGTGATAAGTGCCGCTTATTATTTTTTAAAGAGGGAGCGTTGCAGTGTTGGTATAAAAATGTACCCTGTAAAGCAAGAAAGTACCGGCTCACATGTCAAACTTTGAAATAGATTTAACTCCTTCCCAAATATGACGAAAACCAAATTTGAATCAACATCAGCACGAATGCAGGTGCTCGTCTGAATCACTCAGTTATGAATTATAAGTGTTCTCCAGAATCACTGAATGACGTCCATGTAAACCAACTACCCAAATTACTCACGACCCCCCTGCAGAGCTGTTCTTTTCTTCTGAGCTCCACAGTGACACAAGATCTGGCTTATGTTAGATGTGATTTCAAAGGGAGAAAATTAACAAGTGATTTTCTCAACAGGGTGGGAGAGAACAACGCGTAGGTTCATTAAAACACATGAAGACAACATGTAACCTGCCTGATAAGAGTGTCACTTAAATAACTGACTCGCTACTTCTAAAACTAAGTACAAAATAAGTTTAAAGTATTGTTGTTGTTTGCTGCAGTACTGGACTGTGAGCACTCGCTTCGGATGTTATCAGCTGATTGAATGGGCGTTATCACCAGTTATGAGCCTCACATGCTACTCCTACTACAGTAGTGTCTTCAGAAGGCTGTTATCTGCTATTTATATGGTTGATTACCGATATGAATACAAGAGAGCCCATAGTAATTATGACGGGAGCATGTGAGATGGTAAAAAGAGCGACAAAGTCAGTCAGGACATCGCTGTTCTTACATAGTACTTATTTTAACCCAAACCACAATCTGTTCCTAAACCTATAACCAAGCAGTTCTGCTGCCTAAACCTAAATTTGTTTTCTTTCAATCCACGTTAACTTTCACTTTCGTAACATGGCACAGTAGGTGCAGTTTGGCCCTGTCTGAAGCATTAGAATGGTTGTGATAACCGCTGATAACGCCTATTCAGTCGGCTGATAACATTCAAAATGGGTGCTGTGAGGATGAATATAATAATCCATCCAGTTTAAAGGATAAATATTGACAATATTCTATATTTTTCTTATTGTCGAAGAAAAAACAAAAAGGATATAACAACAAGGATATAATTTATGCCTGATATATATACTGTATATCTTATTCCTGAGTGCCATAGAGCTCCATTGGTGTTCAAAAACGATTAAAAACAGTGAGCCACACTGTTGCAGTGGGTGACATGTTTCTTAATTATGATGAACATGGGCACCAGAGCACCAAATGTGTATTAATCCCCGGCTGAAAATAGTCCCCGACAAAAACACCATTTACTCCTGTTTGGGTAATGTTTCATAAAATCTACAGCGCCCAGCTGTTTTAGGAAATTACAGAGCATTTTTGAAAAATGAAACTATGCATGTGTGACTGTTTTTAATATTTTCAGCAGGAACCAGTGGGCTTAGGGCCACAGATGGTCCAACCTTTTGCTTTATGATACCATTACTTCACTCATGAGATGACGAATGAAAATGTCAAACCCAAAAGTGCAAAGAAAGATGGACTCATGACAACAGATCTGAATCTGTCTGGCCCCCCTTCACCAAAACCCTGACACTAAAAATAAGAGTTGTTTTTGATGGGAAGGAACCAAAGAAATTGTTGATCACCTGTACTCATTTTATTAACGATGTCTCGGTCTGAATTCGAAGCCCAGTCGCCAGGAAAGACTTATGGCATTGTACGTTGTTGCAAACCACGGAGACGTTGAATGTCAAGTTACGTAGTATATTGAGCGACTATTATTGAAAGTGAGTATAACAAGCGAGACAGTCCGCTGAGGGCAGCTGTGATGGGTGGTTGATGGGTCAAACAAGCTGATTGTGTCCTGTGTGAAACCAAAAGCCAACGCTGACTTTACGCTTGTTATGTAACGTTACGTAAGAAAGTCTGCTAAGGGTGGTTGCTATTTATTTAAGGTATTTATGTTATTATCTTAACTCAAACCATGACGTTTTTATGACCTTGACCAAGTAGTTTTGTTGCATAAACCAAACCAATCATTTCACAACATTAACCACGGGGCATTGTGCGTTTTTGCAAGTGTGACACGAGGCTGGTATGAAACTTATTTTTGGTTCAGAAATGTCAACATTCAACGTATGCGTGGTTTGCAGAAACGTACAACATGTTTTCTGGCGACTGGGTTGGAATTTAACCTGATACATGTCTCAGGACTGAACTGCTGTTAATAAAGTGATTTAAAATGTGAGACTTTTAACCTATGCACAAATAAGAGTATTTTTGCTGTACAAGATGAAATCACTTTATAGGATTTCAAAAGTTCAAAACAGCTTTATCTTGTCATTAGGATCTACCAGCCATCAACATGCAAAGCTGCCAAGTTAAGTATTAAAATCCACCTGATGATGGGGAGCAGAGTGGGTCTCGTTTGCCAAAATTGATCATTATGATTAAAGAGTTGAATGAAGAGGCAAAGATGTGATCTGGAGACTCCCAGTAGAGGGCCACTTAACTCCACCACAATCAGATTAAATATTGTCAAGTTATTGTCCACTTATGATTCCCCATTCTGCAAAAATCTAATTTCACTTGCCTACATAACAATTTGTGCTGTGTTCATGTATCCAAAAGCCATAATCTTGTATAATAGCATCATGGTCACAACCTCCTGTCTCACTGTCTGTCTCTATCTGAGTCTCCGTCAACATCTTAATCAATTTAATGTCATTGGCTGATTTTTTGCTGTCCATAAGCCTAGCGATGCAATTAAACACAATGGGGACATTAATCTTTAATGACTCATTTACTCATTTCTCTCCATCTCATCAAACTCCTGGCGTCATTCTGGGGATGAGAGGAGCACAAAGACAAAAAAAACACAAGCAAACAGGAAGGGGAGGAAAAACGATGACAGAATAGAAGAAAGGAACAAAGAGGACCGAAAATGCATTTCAGGGCATTCGGGATGATTTGTGGTAGTATGTGTGGCATTGGGACTTTTTTAAAGGCTAGTCTAATGAAATTACAGCAGATTAGGAATATCACAAGAACCAAAATTCTGAAAATGTGACAGTAGTCGTTTTTCTACAGTATCACAGATACTTTAAGGCTCGAGACTAACGGCGTTCTGTCATCCGGGAATGATAAAAAATGTCCCTGATAATGCTCCATTGTGAACAACAAAACCGCGTTGAAATCGGCAGGAGAACTAGTTAACGTTACCTGGTGGGGCAGCACAGTCCTGCTTGGCTAAATAACGGAGCTAACAGCTAACGTTAACAGAGGTTCCATTGAGTTCCATCATGATGTGTTCAAGCTCTATTCAAAATTTAGTATTTGGCGAAGGTAAATTATAACGTTATCGCGATGTGTTCACATGTAATCTCGTAAAATGTAGTTTTTGGTGAGAAACTTGAGGTGGATCATCAGGGATTAATAATGAATTCACAAAACCCATTATGCAAACGGTAGAAAAGGAGTGTCTGTTGAAGTACATGGGATTTATTGTTTTTTACCGTGGTATCAAATTGGTATCAAGAATTGTGGAATTTCACTGGTTTTGGTATTGACTAATACGTTTCTGGTATCGTGACATCCGTGCAGCAGATATATCTGTTCAATGTTCACATTCATTGCAGACGACCGGGCTGGTTTGGAGCTTTACTGAATCTCTCACACCGTGTCTGTCACTCTCTCTTTTAATCTCACTTTCCCTCCACTCTATATGCACCATACTTTTTTTTTGCTGTTTTGCCAGCCACCCTTTCTATTCCCATTTTTAAGTCTTTGAAACATAAATAAGTTATTTAAATATTTATCAGGTGAGGACATTAGCTGGCTGAATCTCCTGAATCTTACTAAAAATGGAAAAATGTATTAAAGATGATGGGTGGACATTACTTGGCCGGTATCATCCATCCAGCAGGACAGATAGTGTGTCATATAATTAACTGGTTCTTCACAGAATACCATTAATGTGAACCTGTTTTTATATTGCGATTGTGTTTATCATTAGTTTCAATGTACAATTGTAGTGTTGCACTGTCTAAATAACAATTCACAGTCTGTTAACAGTAGGACAGATCTACTGTGACACACTCAATCATCATCCGTCTTGAATTTGATCCAATTTAAATCTTATGTTCTCAATCGGTGATGGAGTCCTACTTGAAAAGACTATTTTCTGCCAAAGTTAGAGCAGTTTTGATTATTTCACAGGAAACATTTCTGTATTTCTTTTCTATGTGCTCTCCTCGCTAGCTGAAGTTGAAGTGGGTGGGACTTGCTCTGGGTTTCGCCTCTCAAGCTACTTACAGCCCACTCTACCTTATTATTGGAGGTTGTTGAGGCTGTATGCAGCCTGAGAGGCAGACAGCAGACACTACTCAGGGCTGACATGAGCACTTCCACCTCCTCTGCATTACTTCAAGTAAAGAAATAATTATCTTAATTAACAGTGAATATTCTCCAAAAAAGATGCTAGAATTGAGCATGAATGAAATCAGTAAAGATCAGTGGCCAACCTCCGGGTCTGAGAAGTGAAGCCAATGCTGAAGTGCCTTAAACCTGCATTCTTTCTAACAGCCAGCAGGGGGCGACTCCTCTGGTTGCAAAAAGAAGTCTGATTGTATAGAAGTCTATGACAAAATGAGCCTACTTCTCACTTGATTTATTACCTCAGTAAACATTAAACAAATATGAGTTTATGGTCTCAATCACTAGTTTCAAGTCTTCTTCAATACAGCATGATGTTCATTTGTAAATTATGGTTCCATTTAGAGTCATCACAGCTGCACATTTAATGCAAAAAAAGAGAGAGAAGAGAGGATAAGAATGACAATGTGAAATATTAAAATATTGGACTCGGACAAAAGAGCTGGAAGAGAAAATGACAGCACTTCTAAGATACTTTACTTATACTGTATTGATAAAACATATTTCAAGTTCAGAGATAAAGAAGCACTTTGTCAAAAACACTAAAAACTACATCAAAAATAGAACAATATCGTGGAAATAGAACAGAATAGATACTGGATGTCAAGACATGCTGATGATGTGAAAACTGATCAGACGGCTCTGTGAGATCAAATAAGTGAAATATCTCAAGGGACAGATGACGATGTGTACACACACACACGCACACGCACACGCACACGCACACGCACACAGACCCTGTACTTCATCAGCCTCTTCCTCCCCGTCTGTTAAGTAATTGGAGGTATAAAAACATTATTTAACACAGCGTGACGACTGTCTGCCGCTGAGCTCTTCCACTCTGATGACTCAAGTCAGGAAGTTTCAGTTTATGCGCCATTAGAGCTCCGGCATGGTAAACAAGGAATTAATGTAAACACAAACTCTCCGAGTCTCTGAATCTAAACGTTATAAATGCAGCATTTTACCCAAGAAGGAAATCTACTTGGTGGGTTAAAGTTTGTGCCGTGAAATCTGCAGGATTATTTTAAAGCACAGAGGGAGATATTAGCAGATGGTGGAAGGACAGAAAGGATAAACTCACTTTTAAATTAGGGTGGCCAAACAGTGACCTATCCTGTCTGAGACACATAATATAACTGCAGTGTTCCTAGTCGGCCTATTGCATCTTTTCATGAGTTATTCCTATATACACATAGGGAACAGAAATAGGGACTTTTTATAGATCATTACTCAGATAATGATGTTGCTTACAGATTTATATTATGTAAAAATGACCACTTCCATCACAGGTTTCCACTATGTGTATCTCTGTAGACAGTTCAATACTATAGTTCACATTTACCATACACAGTATAATGTATTAACTAAAACAAAATAAACAATGTGAACCTACTTGTGGGTCAAAAAGAAGCGTTAGTGCTGCAGGAGCTGAAGTCTGAACTGTTTCCACTCAATTTCCTGCAGCCGTATGACTGACAGGCAGTTCAGACTGTAACACTCCACTATTAGCCTTTATTGACTCCCTATTGCCGTGGCAACTAAAGATGAGAGCGACTGATGGTGGAGGGGGGGGGGTATTGAAGACCACCAGCTGTGCTTCTCTGCTAGAACATCTGTATCACAACGGCGATGAGAGAGGGACTCATGGTGTTTGGGGTAATTAGTAAGATTTACAAGAGACGGTAAGAGGGTAGCCTGCCGGGGTGTGTGTGGCTGTGTGTATCTGTGTGTGTGTGTGTGTGTGTGTGTGTGTGTGTGTGTGTGTGTGTGTGTGTGTGTGTGTGTGTGAGGCTGCAGCAGGTGGGATTTGAGGCATCCTGGCTATCTAATTTCTGTGTGACAGCTGACACAGGTAAATATTAAAAACAAATAAAAAAGAAACTGAAAAATCACACATAAACTATTGTTCCTATCAGCAACTCCCGTGTTCTGCGAGGTAAAATGACTGTTTTTATCAATGGAGTCTGGTGGCTTTGAAGAGAGCAATGTAATGGCTTCAGTTCCCCGTCAGAAAGGGCTGTCTGACGGCAAGGTAAAGCAGTGAAAATATTCTAAATATAGCGTACACTTAAACTGATATTGATTGTTTTAGGTGTCTGCTGATGCCCCCGTCCACAGCAGTACATTGCTTTGCTCCAGTGCTGGTACTCCTGTCTGCTTCTCCAAACTGGGGGCGTGCCGACCGTCATCTACTGTAGGTAATACACTGACTATGGAGAAGTACCTCATACAACCGTACTGAGAAACACCCAAACTATCCCTTCAAGTGTGCATTATTACAGATTTCTCTCCATGTGTTTTTCACTGGAATAGTATCCTTGGAGACTGTGGGTGAATGTGTTAGTAGAGATATTAATAGTGTGAAAGAGGTCCTGAACGCCTGTTTAGAGGTGTGGATGTATTCTAATTACACAATCATATACTGGATTAGAGAGTGATTCATCACAGTAGCTTTGTTTCCATGCAGTGTGTCAACAAAAGCATGAAGACGGCAATGAATCGATAGAGTATTATAATCAACTCTAAAGACATGAGTTTTATATGTGCAGCTGTACATTTTTGATTTATATTTATTAACCCCCTGAGAACCCAAACACTTTATTGTCTTTCCAAGGCTGTAGCAGGTTCAGCTTTAGAGCTAGAGTGAAGATAGCGATATCATATGAAACTAGAAAACCCATTTTTTTAAATTTGACCTCACTGTATAAAATGACCTGTGGTGACCTCTACGATAATCACAGCCTCATGAAACTTTACAGACACAAACTACAGACCTAGAGCATTCAGAGGATGGATGGATCAAACTAGAGACCTAGAGCATTCAGAGGATGGATGGATCAAACCAGAGACCTAGAGCATTCAGAGGATGGATGGATCAAACTAGAGACCTAGAGCATTCAGAGGATGGATGGATCAAACCAGAGACCTAGAGCATTCAGAGGATGGATGGCTTTCCTAGCTATATTGACAATAAGGGGGTTTCTGAGCAGTTTACACAACAGAAGTGCTCGCCATCTAATCGCCGAAAATGCAATTCTTGCAAAAATCTCCAAAATGTCTAAAGTTTTTGATCCCAAATCACAGCATGGCTTTTTCTATGGTGTTCCTCAAGGTCTTGGTGTCTTAATGTGGGATTTTGGAGAGATTATTGATCATTTTTATCAATTCTCTAGTAGTAAAAAATGGTTAAGTTTAGCAGTAAATCTATAAAAGACCCCCTGTACACCCTAAAGATTACAAAAACTGGTCAATTGTGGGTTAAGTCATCCCAATAGATGACCCAGATGCTTCCATGATGAACTGGTCTCCTACCTGTATCCGGTTGTTCTCCAGTGTTTTCTCCAGCTCCACCTTGGCAGCAGCTGACTCCTGTTGGTGGGTTTGTCTCAGGTGTTCGATGGCTGACGCGTGGATGTGGTTCAACTCTGATCGCAGAGAGGCTGATGGGGGAAATGGAAGCAAAGGCCATGTTTCATTTTTGTACACATGAGAAAGAGTTTCAGACTTTGAAAGCTTTTTGAAAAAAGCTTGCTCCAACCTTTAGTCTGCTTGCTCATTAGAGGCAGAGGCATCTTTATAACGAAATAAATTCTTTTTTTTAGTTCGCACATAAAGCAGAGTGCTTCGGCTGCCTTTATCCAAGTGGCCTTTAATCCTCACGCCAATGAACAACTTTCTTTGCAAACAGTCTAATGGTTTAGAGAGAGAGGCTACACATACCGTTATTAGCTTTCTACTTGAATGTAAAACATTCATAATGTCAGAACAAAGAAATACAGCAGTGAAAGCTGACCACAGCAGTTTTTAAATTATGAAAATATAGAAACACATAATATTCACCTACACCTGAGCACCCAAGTGTATATATATACACACACATTCACACAAATGGAGAGGACGAAAGGAAGTAAGAGAGGGAGCGAGATAAAGAGAAAAAGGTAATAAGAGGATGTCAGGATGTGGGAAGTGAGAGATAGATGGGAGCAGCTCTCCAGTGTCAGGACCACGACATGAAGGTTAATGGAAGACCATTTATCACAGCACAGCACTGGTGTGTGTTCACATGGGAAACTTGGTAAGACTGAGATTTCTGCACTTTCCAGTTGGTCGATCTTAGACGTTCTGCTGATATTCTCATCGTTTTAACTGTTGTTCCTACATGACATTATACTGTATACAAAAACACACACACAGCTGTAACATCTAAGTGATGTACACATTAATGCATAATCAATACTATTTATAAAAAACATTATATTATATTTATTGTGATTTATTATATATCATGTTTTTGTATTTTAATGTGTTGTGATTTTGTATGGCTGCTACCTTGGCCCGGTCTCTCTTGCAAAAGAGATTTTGATCTCAGTGGGACTTCCTGGTAAAATAAATGTAAATAAATCAAATTGTTTTTTTTTTATATCAAAAGAACATACCGTCACACTGACACCCTCAACATCAAATATTCAGGTAAAAATATAAAATAATAGTATTAATAAATGAAACAAAAATAAA
>CAKALG010045293.1:2575-12926 GCA_916700815.1 Helicolenus hilgendorfi
GCCAAAGGGTCAGATTTGGGTTGGGGGGGGGGGGTTTGTTGGGGTTTATCAGAGCGAAGAGGGGCCAGACAGTAAGGTGTGAGGATACAGATGGACCATATGCTGGTGTGGGTTCAGTGATCGCTCCACTGGACAGTGAGTAAGAGGCCTGCTGCCTTCACGTCTGCCTCGTCTGCTTCTGAACGGAGCTTTCTACCTGCAGCTAAAGCCAACTACGTAACATGACCCAACACTAGCTTTGCATCTTTGAGTCAAGGTCCTCACTTTGGTCTAGAACCCTTTTAATCAGCCGGTATAGAGTTCACAAAAACACAAATTCACACCACCGTAGAGCTGACTATGAAACAAGCACAAGCATGTCTTCACTTTCTTATACTGTCAAACCTTAACAACTAAAAATAATTTCTTAACATAAGAAACTCTACACAGTCATAATTACAATAAGGGAAATAACTAAAGAGAAGTAAGAAACAGTCGAAATAGTCAGGCTAAAGCTGCGACATGGAAGTAAGTCAGGCGTACCGTCAGGCACACAAGTCTGAAGCTGTTGGAGCTGCTGTCACGCTGCTGGCAGCCAGGGGATGATGTTGCCTCGAGGGTCACTCAGCGTCAGGTGCGGAGGATCCTTTTAATTTGTATATTTGCATTCAGCAAAGGTCATCCATATTAAACAGGGATTAATGGGAAGATGAATGTCTGCAAGAACATGGTCACGTGACACTATGACTGACATTTTGGAAGCCGTTGTACTGGATTACATTACACTGAAAGGTGTCTATGATATTTTGTACAGAAAAACAAGAAGGGAAGTGCCAAAAAAAAGCTGTTGCTATATTAGTCTCCTGAATTGCAAGACAAACTTATGAAATAAAAATTTGGCGGAAGAAGAAGAATCTTAAGAAGAAATGAATGTTCCGTAAAAAAAAAAAAAAAACAGAGTGTTTCTCACATTTACGTCCACAACCCAGTGTATGAACAGACAGATATATTTGTATATTTGGGCTGTCAATCGATTACAATAGTTAATCGCAATTAGTCGCAAATTAATGACACATTTCTTATCTGTTCAAAAATTGACCTTAAAGGGAGATTTGTTGAGTATTTATTACTTTATTTATTGCTTGCTTTATGCAAATGTATGTTTTTTATGTATTATTAGAAATCAATTAACAACACAAAACAATGACAAATATTGTCCAGATTTTGCCTTTTTTTTTCCTGGCCAAAATTTAGCACAAGTTTGGAGCGTTATTTAGCCTCCTTGGTGACAAGCTAGTATGACGAGGTTGGTACCAATGGATTCCTTGGGTTTTTGTAGTTTCATATGATACCAGTATCGTCACTCTAGTTTTAAAACTGATCCCGCTACAACCTAAAAATCTCATGTTGCGTTAATGCGTTAAAGAAATTAGTGGCATTAAAATGAATTTACATGAACGCGGTATTATCGCGTTAACTTTGACAGCCCTAAATTGTATACTTGACTTTTCACACTTGACTTTTCTCTGTATGTTGCTCATTGACCTGCTAGTAAAAGAGGACAATAATATAATTGGACTCAGAAGAGAGAGACATTGACATATATGCCATGAATCACTGCCATTCATTTAAATCAGTTCACTCATGTTTAATAACTTCCATTTTGTAAAAATACTCTTGTGTAACCCGGAGAACCATGATGAGAATGTACTTCTTGTTGGTTAGAGAGCAAATGCAATTTTACATGTAATATATAATCAATAACAAGGTGCTGTAATGGGTACACACATTTCTTTGATTGAACAATTCATTTCATAACTGAATTAGTCTCTTTATTAGTGGGCCAATCACATTGCACCATTCTAGGCACATCATTGCTTTAATTTTTAAATACCAAACTTGATTATCTTCTTCGGGAGTAGACTTTCTCTCATTCCAGCAGCTTAAAGAGACTAAAGATGGCGTTAATGGGGACAAAACTGGGCCATTTTTCTGATTGCCCATGGCTACATCAGCATTCAGCAACAATGCCGGGCCATCTCACTTAATTCAGATATCTCACAAGAGACCCCGTATATCAAGCACAAGCTCTAACACTTGTCAGAGTTTTTCTAGCGGGCCCTGAGAGCCCCCCTTTCAATTCGCCGCGGTTCCCACACCTACTGAAACAACCCTTAAACAGAATCCCAGATCCACAGATTCAGGACTTTTCTATGCGAGTTCTCAGGACACCAGCCTCAAACTCTCTACCCCTCCTTATCCCAGAGAAAAACAACAACAAGCTAAAAACAATGCGTCCATTAAGGGTCTCTCTTTTTGGGGAGAGGATTGCGGTAACCAGCCACAAAGGGGGGACAGGGCAGTTTTGGAGAGGGAATGGGGGCCGTTTTGGGGTCGACATGGCATGAAATTGAATAAATAAATGAAGAAATCCCCTCTTTGTGGCCTGAGTGCAGCGGAGCCAGAGAATGGCCCGTGGCGTCGCCACAATGAGGGACCCCAGCAAACCTTAGCAGACTACTTTCTCTCTGAAGCCGTAATTCACATCTCTCCCCAACCCTCCACGAACTCCCTCAGCTCCCCTTCACCCGCCAACCAGTCCCTCGCTGTCTTCCAAGAGAAACCCTTTTTGGCCGAGCCAATCACCAAAACACAAAGTCTTCTTTGAGTCTCGTCCAGTTTGGGGGTTTTTTTCTCCCACTCTCACTCACTTCCGCTTTGAAGGACTTTAAACTTCGGGGCTCTTTGAGTAGCTCGCATGGGCGGAAACTGAACACTACGGGGGGATGAGACCGTGTCTCGACCGCAGAGGACAGACAGTCAGCACTTGACCAGAGACTTCCTGTTCAAGACTGCCTACTCATCAAGCCCTCGTCAGCTCTGTTGCATTAATGGATGTATGATGAATTTGTGAAATACAAACTTTCAGTAACACTTCCGATGACCAATCTCTTTTCTCGGGTCTGGCCTTGCACGCCTTTTTTCAGTCCGACAAAATTCAAAGACTTTCACTGCTGCAGACATTTAAATCTTCTGGGCACGTCTAGTTTTTATTGGACGAATTGGAATGAAGCATGTCAAACTGAGGAGCCATCTCATTAAGCTAGATGCTCCCACTTTTACAGCGGCTGCACGTAATTAATGTGTTATAAATATCCTTTATGATGTCTCCATTTTTTCCAGGTTGTTAGGCAGCTTCTGTCACACAGTTATAGACTCACTCTCAATTCTGTCACGCATTACACATCTATAAGAACAAAAAAAAAACAGAGAAGCACCCGATGCTCGCGCTCACATACTCCCCTAATGGAAATGTAAGCATGTGATGCATATTAGTGTGCTGGAAAGACATAAGTCTAAATATTTGTTTCCTCATTTGCACACTGAATGTTAACAGCCAGCTACTCAGACATCTGCTTCAACCTGTAAATCTGTCAAAATGGTCTATTTTTGACATGTTTATTTATACTCAACTACCACTGAAGTGACATATTCTCTTCACAGAGAAAGCTCAGCATCCATCTCGGTTAAATAATAACCTCATTTCATCACCGCCAGTGTTTGACACTCAGCGCAGGTTTGTCTGTGTGTCTTTTTTTTCTAAGTGGCTTTCCTGTTGAGGGGCTGACATGTGGTGATCAGGAGATAACATCATGGACCAGATTGCAGAGGCCATCTGGACGTTTTTGGATGCAAGTTTTCTTGGTGCTGACAGACGTAGGGAATCATAGTCTGGATCGGAGTGTGGCGAGTATGGTGTTGAGTGAGCCATCAGAGACGACGTGAAGCTTCCGACAGACCAGAGAGCAGCTACGGAGAGAGATGTAGCGCAGCCGATCATTTCAGCTACAGTTAGTTAGCAATTTCCATCATTTTCCATTAAACCTGCATGTACACATGTATGTCTCACAACAACGAAAAAACATGCGTATGCTTTCAGTTAGTGACTATGTTAACGCAACTTGCAATCCTTAGGTTGTAGCGGGCTCACTCTAAAGATACTGGTATCATATGAAACTAGAAAAACCTAAGGAATCCATTGGTACCAGCCATGTCATACCAGCTTGTCGCGAAGGAGGCTAAATAACGCTCCAAACTTACACTAAATTTTGGCGAGGACAAACTGTCATGGACATTTTCAAAGGGGTCCCTTGACCTCTGACCTCAAGATATGTGAATGAAAATGGGTTCTAAGGGTACCCACAAGTCTCCCCTTTACAGACATGCCCACTTTGTGATAATCACATGCAGTTTGGGGCAAGTCATAGTCAAGTCAACACACTGACACACTGACAGCTGTTGTTGCCCGTTGGGTTTGCCATGTTAGGATTTGAGCATATTTCAATGCTAAATGCAGTACCTGTGAGGGTTTCTGGACAATATTTGTCATTGTTTTGTGTGGTTAATTGATTTCCAATAATAAATGTATACATACATTAGCATAAAGCAAGCATATTTGCCCATTCCCATGTTGATGAGAGGGTTTAAGGTACATTTTAATTCGTGATTAATCGTGATTAACTATGGACCATCATGCAATTAATTGTGATTAAATATTTCAATCGATTGACAGCCCTGATATTGACATAACCAAGCAAAACCAAACTAAGTATGCCACACCTGGCATTCAGCTGGGCAGACATAAACAGTGTCAGGGGCACAGACAGAGAGAAAATGGTGGTAAAGAACCAAATTAGTGTCCCACGCCACAAAATAATGGTCATTTAGCAAAGCAGGGGGGAAGATCACAGAAAACGCCCACTACGTCTGTCTCAAACTGTTATTTACCAACTGGATAGAGAACAGTATTTAATGGGCAGACAGACAGCAGCTAGTTAAAGCCCTCTCTGTCTGAAAAAGTCTTATTCTATCTCTGAGAACACTGATGCAACTGACCTACATTATATCTTAATTTCTCCTTTTGGCAGCCGCTAAGGCGCTTGCGTTAGTTTCCACTTCTGAAAGTGATGCTTCTAGGATCGTTTTGATTCACAATATTCCATCTGAGTGAAAGCAAAAGTACAGCAGAAAGCTAACACATTGTGGAATTTCAAACGTTTAACTGAATCACGTCATCGTATGATGACAGGAGACCTCCTTCCGGGTTATAGGCCCTTTAAACAAGGGCTCCATTCACTCACAAGTTGTTGTTTTTTCTGTCACATGTCCATCCTGTAAACTGTTAAGGGTCATGTAAATCGCAGCCGGGGGCACAAAATCTACAAAAACTGTCTGTGGTAATCCATCATGTAAAAAACGTAGTACCTTTTCCTAAAAGGTTTCCTGTCGGCATGTGACAACAAAACCATCACAGTAACAGCTCAAGCATGTATGACTCAAGCCTTTAAATCATGCCATGTTAGTTCACATTGAACAAACGGCAAAATAAAAGCCTCTTAGAAACCAGGCCCAGGAATTTGTCAGCAGCTGTCGTGGACAGTTATAACAACAGAGTCAGCAGCCTCTTTAACTCGTGGGGTTAAATAACATAAATAGGCAAAGATCTCCACTAATTGGTAAAGTGAATTAAAGCTAATGTTTAACAAAGTGACAATCACGGCGAGAACATTACAGCAGTTCCTTGTTTTCAACTCTGTTCGTAGTTTTAGCTATTAGCTAAAAATGTGGATCCAGCATCGTTCTGTCTAATCCCGTGCATCTTCCCACCACCTTTACATCGTTCCACCACTCACTCAGGCTGTCACACACAGTACGCTCTATTGGCTGAACAAGGCATCATTAGACACACTTTTCATTCACTTTTGTCACAAAACGCACACCAACAGTGTGTCAGAGGAAGTGAGACTACATTAAGACGTAATGGATGAAAAAGAGAAAAATTAACTGGAAAGGAAGCATGATTCATAGAGACATCTCCCACCTGTGAACATATCTAAGATTCTGAAGTCCACGGTCTGAAATTAGCAACCGCCACCTGCCAAATGAGGGTTAATTGTGGGCAGTGGTGGGTAACATCGTCAGGCCGTCCACTACTTTGGCGGACGGGGAAAAGGGAAACGAGAATCGGTTCCTAGTTGTCCGATGCCTACGTGACTATCGATTCCTCCTATTGCTGCTCTCTGACAGCTACACATGCACAATGATGTAACACCACATGTACCCTGTATCGTGTTTTAGCTTGTTTGGGACCAAAGCCATGGCGGAGAGAACGAAACGCTAAATAGCGTGGTGCTAATAAACATGAGGGGACGCACCCTATTTTCTCCTTGATAATGCTACATTGTGAACAACAAATCTGTGTTGAAATTGGGAAAAGGAATAACCTTAGTGGTTAGCAGCCGGTGGGCACCACAGTCCCGCTTGACTAACTAACGTAGCTAACAGCTAACATTAATGGAGGTTCCATTGAGTTATATCATGATGCGTTCAAGCTCTATTCAGTAAAAAGCATTGGGCGAAGGTAAATTCTAACTTTATCATGATGTGTTTGAATGTAAACTTGTAAAATTTTTGTTTTTGGTGAGAAACTTGTATAAATATAGTTCTTTGAATGAGCTAGATTTCAAAAAGTGGCAGATACAATTTCATAGTGGCAGACAAAAAAAAATACTTGCAGTGAAAAAAGTTAATTTCATACCATGCTGGATAACGAATTATACTTGGAGGAAACATTTCAAATGAGATAGGTTAGGATCAGTCCACTTCAAAATAAATCTGTGAAAAAGAAGACCTCCTTAGGACTGTGTTGGGTAGTGTGTGATGTGTGTGTAAGACTCCTTCCTAGTCCCATTGTGTCGTGTCAGGCAGCTTCCTGGCTGGACAGCATAAGAGGCATTTACAGTCTGACCCGCCCTGATCGGGCAACACGTCAGCAGTCCTGTAATCTAACCCAGGATTTATCAAACATCTTTGCCATATTCTCTCCATTTCAAATGCTTTGTGTTAAGTTGTTCTACGGTTGTTTTGTTGTTCAGCATTTTTCTATGTGGCATATGACCTCTGACCCGGAATGAAGCCACACATCTGGTTGTATTTGAGAAAGCAAACAAACATTGTAAGCCTGCCGACCACGGTTCGTAAACCCCGAATGGGAAGCTCCCAGGGGAAAGTGTGCGCCGAGTCGTTCTACAGGTATCCATCCTTCCTATTCAAGAGTGTTCTCAAAAACATGCTGCACAGTTACTGCACCCGGTATCCACCCTGAGAAAGTACTTGTACCAACTTTGTCCGGGTCATGATCTCCAAGGGGACATTAGAGATCTCATGTTGCTGTGCTTTTACAATCCAGGCCAGGTCACCCACTGTATCGTATATCAGCCTGATGACAAGCACTTCGTGGAGCTTTTCACATACACGGTGGTAGTGTCTCCCTTATTCGGTGTTTGCTCCCTGTTAACCAAACAGTGCATCGGAAAAGTCTCTCTGTTCAGCATTCTTGTCATTGTGTGGTCTGATATTTCACACAGAGATCAGCAAGATGATATAACACTGATGACTTCTGGTTCATGACTTTCTTACCTCCATAAAACCTCAGATTCCACAGCACACACTCCTGAACAGATTCACTTCCTTAACTGCATAACACGACTACTCAAAGAGAAACATCTAATCCATTAAATACTTAATGTAGCCAAAAGGGTGGCAAAGTCAACATTCACAAGAAGACATCCTTCCACACTGATCCTGTAAAATTGCTTTTCTCTTATGCTAATTCACATCTGTAAGAATCTGAAAACATCTCATGGAGGGAAGGGAGAGGGGGTGCTTCTTTGACATCATGCCTCTGGGTGTTACAGTGGTTTAGACTTGTTAACTTGAATTCTTAAAATTCCTGCTGCAGTCTTATGCCTCAAAGAAATGGCTTATCAACACACATGACTTTAAAAAAAAGCACTGAGATTAAGTTGGAAACTGGCATATACCCCCATTTATGTAACACGCTGCATTGTAATGAGTTAGTCTGGCACTGTTAACTGTGGCAAACGCTGCACTACAAGGTACCAATTATCCAGAGTGAGATGGAAGGATGCACAAGTGGCAAGTTAAAACATTGACCTCAGGTTAAGGTAGTGCTCCGGGTCTTAGTGTGCAAATGTCTCTGACAACGGGCACTGGTTTAGAAACAGACGGCCAACAAAACGAGTCAGACGAGTTGTTTTGAACACTATCTAACCAAAAATCCAGAACCTGTTGATAACATCAGAAGAAATTGTATTTGACGTGTACTATTTAATTTGGCCCGTATCCCATAGAGGGGTCAGGACCTATACTGCAGCCAGCCACCAGGGGGCTATCGAGATGTTTTGGCTTCACTCTTGGGGAGCTGTCAGGTCGTCCATCTTTATACAGTCTATGATCCCGTCTCTCAAGTCGTACTAAGTAGCGGACTTTAAAGCCCAGTAATAATAAAAAACCCTCACAAAACCCCAGCAACCTGCCATAGTAACTGTTCTACCTGCTGTTAGGACAACGCAGGCTGTTTTTCCCTCTCACTCTCGCTATATATGTGATGTGTGCCTGTGTTTGTATGACTTCAGTGGGGCTGAGGTTGCAGTGAACTGAAACCACTAGCGATGTGGCCAAGATGAGAGTTAGAATCTGAAGCTATTTATACCCCCCTTTGCCCAGAGAAACTTCATGCTGGTCTTTCCCACCAAGTGGGGAGGGCTGGAGAGATGGAGCGGGGGAAAAAAAAAGAAAAGAAAAGAAAGGAAAGAGGTAGCTCAAGTTTGGAGAGGAAGCTCAAGGCTGGCTTCCTGCACGTCTGTCTTCCTGGGCACCAATCGGATAATGTGTTTGTATGCATGCACACGCGTCATCCTGTTTGCTCAGTGAGTCTTGTCAACAGTAACTACAAGTGGACGTATTTGACAAGTCAACGACAGCAAAAGAAGAGAAAGATCTGCAGCTATAAGGTGTGCGTGCAGTAACACACCAAAACACAACCCAATTGATCCACACAAGCACACGTCGGTTTGAGACATGTGTAAACTCACTTGTGTGTGGCCCAAAGCAAAGGTCACAGGGGCAGGATTTCCAGATGTTTCCTATTATCCTGCAGCACTGAGGAGACCTTCCTGGTCACATTACTCTCAGTCTCACACTGCTCAGACTCAAGAAAGGAAGGTCAAAAAGGAGACAAACTTATTGGCCACAGGATTCCACGTAACTGGACAGGATTCACTGAGACGTCATGGTCATTGTGGTAAGAAATAAAAAAGACAGCAGCTTTCAGAAAGGCAAACCCCTTTATGGTTTTGAAGGAAAATCCCTCACGTCTACCGGGTATGACGCCACTGACCGTATTATAGTCATAGATAGCCTACATTTTGGTGGATCATGTCGGGGAAAATCCAGTTGCCTGGATTAAATCAACAAAGCGCTGCCCTGAAGAAAATCCCCACTAATCTTTGGCACAAAGAAATGATCGATTCAGACACAAACAAAGGAATTTGCTCCAACAATAGCTTGAAAAGAGCAGTTATCACCGTCAATTTGGAATTGAGCAGGAGTCAGCTTTTGTAAATGAGACTGCTTGCACTCACTACCACAAAGAAGCAATAGATTTGGAGATTCGCAGTGATAACACTGAGCAAAATGAATCCTCTAATCCCTCTTTTCACACCCCCCCAACCCCCTTCTCACCTCTTCCCCTCCCACCATCCCTACGTGCTTCCCCCCCAGCACATTGGATGAGCTCGTTGGCGCTGGTAATTGCCAGGGGATGAGTGACATGCAGAATGGCTGAGATGCCAAAGCCGGATAACCATCTCTTTTGTGTGTCATTTGCAATCACAGCGATTGAGAAGTGATTCTGTACAGGGGCTAAAGATCCACGAGGTTGTGGTGGAGCACAAAGGGAGGTGGAAAATAAATCAGCGATAAGGCGATGGAGAGTGATGTGGGCGTTCAACAGCTAGCTGCCACTCAATCTGCCACTGTTCAGTTTCTATCCTGGACATTGGGGGGGAAACCCCGATGACTCTGAGGGAAACAAAACTGTCAGTTGCCTACAGATAAGAAAGAAGCTGATGGGGTCGACATAAACAAGACTCCAAGTACATGGCTGGACCGTGTTTGGTCAGTCTGTGAATTTGTGGTTAAATTGTTACACAAATAGTCAGTGGTCAAGTCTATAATGTTAAATCCAGCGGTACATGTCCACTCCGTTCAAGCGGTGACGTACCCTATCGTTGAATGCACCTGATTGGTCCCTGGTTTTCTGCAACATGGCAGCCTGCTCATAAACTTTCTGTTATTCCATCTAAACAATCCACCAAAATCTACTTCTCAAAACATTTTAAGTGAGAAATAGGTTATATGCCACTGCTGAATCTCATTTCATTTTAGAACTAGATCGCCTAGTTTGACAGCTTGGCGCTGGACGCGTCACGCTGGATGCGTCACGCTG
>CAKALG010045298.1:0-16166 GCA_916700815.1 Helicolenus hilgendorfi
TGACCGAAGCAGAAGGGCAACCACCGCCGTAGTCATGGCGCGCCACGGCTAACGCATGCGATAATGCTACAGGAGAAGCATAAAGTTAAGTAGTTAGACGGACCTCAGAAATGGAGGACCAACATGTTGATTTGTGGCAACGACACAAGTGTTTATTTAACGTGTCTCCGTGACGTCATCCATCCAACGATTCTTTCAGGTGATTATTCACTAATGAGAACATAGTTAGGAATATTATATTCCATTTCTGCCAATATTTCCCCCTTAAATCCAACAACCAATCATTTATTAATGACATGATATAACCAAGGTCGGTGGAATCTGCTTTCAGCACAGCGTGGTGGGTGAGCTCAGGCTGCAGTCAGTAACATCACAACATAGACATCAACATCACAGTAGACACATGACTAACACAGCAGACATTATCCACATTATTACCACAAGACACAGTTCACTGACAGTGTTTACTAAGGTTTTAAGGGCAGTACATCTGTCATGGTTAGTGAGAAGTGTGGCGGGGAAACAAAAGCAGTTTTTAGGTAAATATGAAGTATTGTGTTCAGATTCCACAAAACCATTTTATTTCTTCCTCCTCGTCCTTTTGTGATGTTTTTTCTTGGCCACAGTGCAGCAGTAAAGGTGACGAAGGTGGAGGGTTGATTAGAAGTGCCCAGGGGGAGTTTGGGGGCGTCCAGGGTGATGGAGGTGCCCAATTATTTTCCTGTCTGCATGGAGAAGAGGAGGTCGTGACCCGTGCCCTTCTCAGCAGACTGAATGATGTGCCGCAGTTTGTCCTTGGCCTGGACTGATATGCAGCTCCAAACCTGGCTGTTGTGAATGAAGTAAAGTGAAGTCAGTTATAACTGTTCCAAAATGGACTGTGAGTGGCAGGGGATAGTCGACTTCATCGACCCGTACAGACGTTAACAGAGGGGATGAGCTTCTAAACAGAAGGTTGTGTGTTCAAGATGACTGCTGCATCCATCAGACGTCATAAGCCCACTATCATCGGGAAGTTGAGTGTGTGCACTTTCATGTAAAAGATAAATATATCTAGAGAAAATAACATGTCACTTGCAGCCTCTGCCTGAACCCTGAATCCCTTTCTTCACATATGCCAATTGTTGATTCCTCGGAATTAAACATGAACTACTTTTAGGGAAACTTAGGTCAGTTTTAATATTGTGCTAAATTTGTACGGCCTTTATGGTGTTAAGTACTTCTGAATATATGGTTAATATGGTATACAGTATGTTGTTTGGCCAGTGTTTTTAAGATAAGATTAGAGATAATATATTCCTTTATTAGTCCCGCAGTGGGGAAATTTGCAGTGTATATCAGCAAAGGGGATAGTGCAAAAAACAAGATGCATCAGCTAACACAATAAAAAAAAGAGATAAACAAAGTGAAACAAATATGAACCATTTGAATTGAAGGAAGTATAAAAATAGGAGCAGTATATTGTACAGTGTATTTATTGTCAATAAACAGACTATTAACAAAATTGCACAAGTGGAAAATGATATTGCACAGTGAGAATTAAATGAAATTCCACCTGAAAATATTGCACAGTATGAATTACACCTGAGAAGTAATAATGATAATGATATTGCACATGTCATTATACAGTATAGTGCAGTTATTGTCAGTTTTTGGTGTGTAAGTGTAAGTCAACTCTTACAAGGCATTATTTCCTAAAACAACTACAGCTTATATGAAAAATATAAGTTGTATATGTTTTTCTACACTTTTTATTGTGAACAAATGGGACTACAATCTTTATTGAAACTTCCAGTCCTCCACAGTTAAAGTCAAATGATGAGGATAAACTGTATCCCATGAATCATAAAATAATGAGACAATCAGATAATACAAGTGTCAAAATGCAAAATAAAAGTTATTTGCATACTTATAGGACTTATTTGCAACTCTTACAATGCATTATTTCCTAAAACAACTACAGCTTATATGAAAAATATAAGTTGTATATGTTTTTCTACACACTTTATTGTTAAATATTGTTCACACTTCTATTATTATTATTTGTCTATTATTTTAAGAATTTAAAAAAAGAATACCTGATGTTTTACTAAGTAGTTTATTTTATCTTTTTTATTTATTTTTTGTTTATTTATCTTTATTTTTAATTTAAGACTATACGACATAACGGAAAAAATAAATGAATAATATAAAGTGCAGGAAGAGGCAAAAAAAACCCTGGGCTTATCTGAAGCCTCCACCTAGAGACAAGATTAATATAAAGAAATAATATGACTACATAATAGTTTTTTATTTGAAGCCTTTATATCTGTGTTAATTTCAGCAAATAACAAATATCTTTTCATAAATATTTCTTTACTGTGTCTATTATTTTAAGAATTTAAAGAAAAGAATACCTGATGTTTTACTAAGTAGTTTATTTTATCTTATTTTTTATTTATTTTGCACAATTTAAGACTATACAACTTAACAAATAAATAAATGAATAATATAAAGTGCAGGAAGAGGCAAACAGTTGTTTATTATTTGTATTATTATACAATAGTTATTTAATTGATACCTTTATCTATTTTCAGGATAAATAACCAATATCTTTTCCTGCACTGCAGATGTTAAATTGGCTGTCAATCACATGAAGGAGGCGGGCTTTTTTGTTTGAAGACGGCCTCTCATTGGATGATACGCGTTACTGGGAAATCTTTCCTGTGATTGGCCAGGATTGAGATTATTTTAAGAATTTGAAGAAAAAGAATACCTGATCTTCCACGAATTATTTATTTAATTAATGCCTTTATATCTCTTAATTTAAGCAAAATAACCAATATCTTTGATGTTAAATTGTCTGTCAATCACATAAAGGGGGCGGGCCTTCTTGCTTGAAGACGGCCTCTCATTGGATGATACGCATTACTGGAAACGCCTTAAACAACGTATCTCTCCTGCGATTGGCCAGGATTGACATGGCAACAAACTACACGACCAATCAAAATTGGCGATTCTTCTCGTCCCCAAAAGGCAGCAGCAAGCAGCAGCAAGCTCTCGAGCTCTCTACAGGCAGCGAGTAGCGGATTGATATGTGTGTTTTTGTGCGGTCATCTTTCTGCTTTTAGCTCTCCTCCTGATACCTCACCGTGTTATCTTTTCTACATCTGTCTTTTTGTTTCTTCTTTGGTTTAGTCACACAACAATATAAAACTGAAGTTGCTTTGCTAAAGGTAAGGCTTTTAAAGATTTATTTTCTTCCTCCCTTTTGTAAAAAAAAAAAAAAAAAAAAAAAAAACCTGCACCGGCTCATCCAAAATGGCGTCTGAAGCTAAGACACCAACGGTTTAAAACAGAAGCTAACCGTTGGAATATGGAACGTCAGTTAGCTTAGCAACCGGGAAGTTAGCCTAGCTTAGCTTAGCTTAGCTTAGCTTAGCTTTGCTTAGCTTAGCTCAGCTGATTTAAAATGGCGTCGTCGCCTAGCTACTCTTACAACTAGTATTTTATAGATTGCAAAAAAAAAAATCAGGTATTTTCATATAAATAGCATTGAATTTGTCTGTAAAAGACAAAACAAATACTTTCTTTTGGGTCGAGTAAACAAATTCTTCTTTTGTTTTTTTTTTACTTCTGTTATTATGAGTTATACAGCGTTGTTGTTATACTATACATGGTTATACAAAAGTTTGTCCACTACTTTAAAGTCAAAACTGCTCCACCAAATTGATTGTAGGTCAAAACCCCTTGAGAAACTCTATGTATCAGCCTATTATAATAACATATTAAGGCTGGCTAAAACACCATCACCATGTTTTGAACAGTGAATATCAATTGTTGTTGTTACCTTACAGGGTTTAATAAGGTTGTACTGAAGCACTCTTTTGTGCACCACTCAATCCTAAAAAACTAAATATGGAGCCTAATAATCCCAGAACAAATGTACGTTAAAGGGCCCTGAATATCGTTTTAACTGTGATTGTAATGTTTAAATGTACAGTATGTATCCTTGTTTCTTGTCTTTGTCCTGTCTGTGATGTTGCAAATGGAAAGCTGCTGTGACGCAAAACAAATTTCAGACCCGTCTGACAATAACAGTAAATAAGACGGTAGTAATGCATCAGATGTCATGTTGGTGTGCCGTTATCTTGCACGGGATTTTAGGCCAGTACCACATAAAAAAAACTGGCCTTTAAATCCTTAATATAGTCTCTCTGCCATAATGCTATACAAGCCTGCACAGCCGAGTGGAAACATTAGCAGCTAACCACGCTGCCCTGCCCCAATATCACTGCATCATGGTGCAGCGTTAGGATTGCATGCTAGCTAGTCCTGTTTTCGGTCTAAATAGGAAGACATAATGTACACAGTGCATCTAGGATTAGACAGTAACACTAACGTTGTTATAATGTAGATGATTGTTTTGCATTCCGGCAATATTTGCATCTGTTTATATCATGTCGTTTTTTGTTTATAGCTTATTTTGTATATTGTATATTGGTAGAATTTCAATTTATTTTTTATTCTTATTTTATTCTACCTTTTTTTTTAGAATTAAAAAAAAATTCGACCAATATGCAATAAACAATGTACGCTATAAACAAAAATAAAGATGAACATGATATAAAACAGAAGGTTACACAACTGTACACATCTCGGATGAGACACTAACGTTGTTATAATGTAACATGTATCTTCACATTGCCAGGTGTAAGAGGTATACACTAGGAATTTGCTTTGGTTTTGTTGGTGCAAATAAGCAGTATAATAACAAAAGAATAGATAAAAACGTCAGAATAAAAAAAAATTATTGAAATTTTACCAATATACAATAAACAATGAAAGCTATAAACAAAAATAAGATGATACAGTAACACTAACGTTGTTATAATGTAACATGTATCTTCACATCAGAATTATAATCGCGTTTATTGCCAGGTGTAAGAGGTATTTACTAGGAATTTGCTTTGGTTTTGTTGGTGCAAATAAGCAGTATAATAACAAAAGAATAAATAAAAACGTTAGAATAACATGAGAATAAAAAAAATGGAATTTCTACCAATATACAATGTACAAAATAAGCTATTGAACAAGCGATAAATAAATCCTAATGCCATTACATTGTAACTGCAATTTAAAGCATAAACAATAATCTGGATAATACAAATTCCGTAATAGTTAACACTTATTATTTAAAAAAAAAAAATCTAAATTATAGGGAAATAATCTACATGGATTGGATGGATTGAAATTCTACCAATAAACAATGTAAGCTATAACATGATATAAAACATAAGGTTACACAACCGTACACATCTCGGATGAGACAGTGCCATTGTTATAATGTAATAATCTATGAGGACTTTAAGAGCTTTAAACATGCACTATATCTGCAACCATCTTGGACTCTAACCACTGACACACTATACATCCTATATACCACTTTCTTTACACAATACATCCTATATACACTTTCTTTACACTATACTTCCTATATACCACTTTATAGACTGCACATATGTACATATTGCATTTATTTATTGTACATACTACATTTATTTATTGTACATACTACATTTATTTATTGTACATATTACATTTATTTATTGCACATAATACATTTATTTATTGTACATATTACATTTATTTATTATACATACTACATTTATTTATTGTACATATTACATTTATTTATTGTACAAACTACATTTATTTATTGTACATATTACATTTATTTATTGTACATACTACATTTATTTATTGTACAAACTACATTTATTTATTGTACATATTACATGTATTGTACATACATTTATTTGTTGTACATATTACATGTATTGTACATACATTTATTTGTTGTACATACTACATTTATTTATTGTACATATTACATTTATTTGTTGTACATACTACATTTATTTGTTGTACATATTACATTTATTTATTGTACATACATTTATTTGTTGTACATACTACATTTATTTATTGTACATATTACATTTATTTATTGTACATATTACATTTATTTATTGACGGACTGCACACACTATGCTCACCCATTCACTCTGTATCTTTTATATCTCTATTATTGTTTTTATCATCTTTGTATACTTTTACCTCTCCTGTGTTTCACTCTGTTGGCTGATGTTGCTGCTTTGACACCTGAATTTCCCTCCGGGGATTAATAAAGGTTCATCTTATCTTATCTTATGTAACTGATATATCTTCACATAAAGGTTACACAACCGTCTGAACCATTTGTAAATAATTTAAATCAATTGTACTCAGACGTAGTAAACATCTGATCAATGTTGTGACGTAGTAGTGATTTAGCAACCTAACCATCGATTAATAGAATAGAATAGAAAGCTTTATTGTCATCGTATTAAATACAACGAGATTCACAGTTGCCTCTTCTGGTCAGTGCTTTAAAACAAATACTTGACAAGACTAAACGAGGCAGATAAAACATATAACAGTTATAAAGCAAATAAAACAGGTGAAGTAGATGTAATAAATAAATATAAACATAAGTGTTACACTAGAAGTATAAAATATAAAAATAGATGTAATGTAAACAGAGGTAATTGCACTTGTAAAATAGGGTAGGGTAGATGTAATAAATAAAATAAATAATGTTAGCTGTTAGCCGGTTAGCTGACGCACCCTTGCTTTGTGCAGAGCACATAGAAATGTTTTGCTATGTGTTGTCATTGTGCCAAGCAGGCTCATCAATGCTCAACTACTAATTTGTGGTGTGTAACAGATTCTGTTTACAATCAGTACGTGGGTTGATAATTAGATTTGTCATTAGTGGTGTTACAGGCCTATAACAAAGCTCTGGCTACTGAGCTGTTTATCAAGCTAGTCCTTAGATAAATGCTGGATGCCTCATCGTGCCCTGTGTTATAATAATAGTTAATGATGTAGCCTTATGAATATGCATTGTTTTCCCCACAACCCCCCATGCGGTTACTAATTGCACTCCCTTTTTCCTCTCTTCCTCAGCACCGTTTTCCCCATCCCCTCCTATTATTCTTATTCTTTTGAGTATTCATCATTGTCAAGCCGCCAAAGTGGAGAGTGTGATTGCAGAAGGGGGTGCTTCTCGTTTCAGGTAATATAAACCAAAAGCTTGGAACAGAAAATAGCAAGGAAATCCTTTTTATTTCTTTATTCCATGATTAGCACTCTGCTAGCTTTTTGGGCAGGAACTTCCGGCCTTGAGAACAAAGCAGGATGTAGGAAGGCTCAAAATGGCTGTCAGACACTTCTCTTTGGGAAACCTTTTTGAAAAGGGGGCTAGGTAGACATAATGAGCCCTAGGAGGATTTATGTCCTGTTGTTTGACTATTGGTGGTGGCACCCTGTTTAACAGTATAGAGAGTCACTGTCACACAATATCACACACCCTGGATTACGTTTTAAAATGACTAGATTGATGCTTGAAATGCTCTGGGATACTCTGTTAAATATTTAAATCACCTTTTATTTAAGGTTTCCGTTTTATGGTGGACCTTCTCAGTGAGGTTCAGAAATAACTATTTTCGTGTTATTACGTTACATTATCATTTTCATGTTATTTGACAAATGGCAAATTGGTTTACCATAGGGCTGGGCAATATATTGATATCATGTTGATATTGTGATATGAGACTAGATATCGTCTTAGATTTTTGGATATCGTAATATGGCATAAGTGTTGTCTTTTTCTGGTTTTAAAGGCTGCATTACAGTAAAGTGATGTAATTTTCTGAACTGAACAGACTGTTCTAGCTGTTCCTTTACACACTTAGCCATTATATCCACATTACTGATGATTATCAAAAATGTCATTGTGCAAATATTTTGTGAAAGCACTAACGGTCAACCCTACAATGTTTTTGCATTATCGATATCGAGGTATTTGGTCAAAAATATCAGGATATTTGATTTTCCCCATATCACCCAGACCTAGTTGATCATTAAAATGTTTCAAAAATGCCTTGAATATAACTTCACAAGGCCTGCAGACGCCCTGAATATACAAATAATCAGTCCAAGTCACCAGCCGATATGCTGCATTGACTTACAGTTCAATGCACTGTTATGACAATTTGAATATTAATAGACCATGATGTCTATGTTCAAACATCAGCAGAGCAGTCGGTGTGAACAACCTGTTCTGCTTTTCCACCGCACCTGAAACCGTGCACGTCGCCTTAGCTTTTGCGCATCACATAGTATTCAGTTATCTAAGATCATTACAGAAATCTAATGGTGATTTTCGGTACTGATTACTTCTGATAATTTACACCGCATGATTTTAGGGAAAAGTTCAGCAACATAAAACTGATCGAACTTGGCAATAATTTATTTGCGAGCATTAAATCAGTAACTCTCAAACTTAGGTTGGTCAATAATACATTCTTCAAAACAATCAAACAGAAGCCAGTTTATACATTGCCACACTAAAAGGCAGAGGTAGAAAAATACTTGTAAGTTGCATAACAGAAAACCAAATTAGTGATCAAATAATGGATTTATCTGGGGAGCAATTACCCAATGGAAATCACAGGTGCATGTGCAACATGAAAAGTGTAGCCTTAGTAACGTACAGTATATCTGTGGAAGATACAACCGACGTGCATTAATGTACACGCTATCACCTTAGGCTACATCTACACTAATTCGTTTTCCTCGTCTGGACGGAGATCGTTTTCATTTTAAAACAAAAACGTATTAGTGTGGACGTAGCCTTAGTTGTGCTGCATTTGGCGTTGCACTACAAGTGTGTGCATTGTCATACTTGAAGCTGAATCTCTGGCTCTCCAACAACTGATCGTGACAGTCACTTCAAACTGCATCATGCAGTGTTTATTCATGAAGCTGTTATCAAGGCCCTTATTTCTAAGTTTGGACACTCAGTTTAAGTCGGTTATTGGTTTTGTGATAACTGACTGACTTGTTTTTCCTGCAGTTTTAAAACTTAAATAATCTTCCAAAATACAGTGATCAAGTTTCAAGGATACAACCACTTAATAGTTCAATTTATGACGTAGTATAGTGTTGTCACGATACTGGTATTTCTGTCTTTGACACAATACCTTGAAAAATATCCATATTCAATGCCATTTTTGAAACCACAGGGACAAATTGACAGAACATTGAGGGTATAAGATTTTAGTTTTTTATTAAAAGATGGATAGCAGCGTGTGTGTCAAGCACATCTGGTACCAGTCTACCATCGATATTGTGGAAAATAAGTATTGAAGCCATTTCAAATATTCAGTATTGATACTTTGATATTTTTGACAACACTAATTCAGTACAATTAATTTGGTTTCTTATGAGATCAAGATACAGGCTTCAGTGTTGCATGAACCTAATTGGTTCCCTTCCTTGTGTTTGCTTCTACAGTGCTTCTTCGGGGGGAGGAGGTGGTAGGGGCGCACCTCAGCACTATCCCAAGACTGTCGGCAACAGGTTCGTCATGTGGAATTTTTCAAGAGGACACTTGATGCGATTTAATTATTGACACTAGTAGTTCCCCCCACTGCAGAAAAACTGGACTAGACAACAATTAAAGGACCCAAATTCCAGGAAACTTTGATTTGAATTCCCAGAAGTCCTGTAACATGATGTCAGCTGCAGATAGCACAAGCATGTTTACCAACCGGGCAGTCTGGGATTATTCTATAACAAAGGGTTAAAAAGGAGGAAAGGCACTGGCAACAGTGTACTCACACTTGAGTGAAATGGATAAATATTGTTTTGACGGCACAGTTATTTATCTACATCCAACCGGTGAATTTTGTAAAGTAAATAATAAGATGTGTTTTTTTTCTTATTGGGGCCCGTCTGTGTTAATCGGACACAAGTTGATGGACCTGGTGGTGCAGCATTTGTAGTATGAGTGTGCAGTCACTTGTAAAATAAGCATTTAAGGGATTAGGTTTTGTCCTGCTAGAACAATAACTGTATTGCAAGGGCGGTGTATTTTTCTGTACCAGCCAGGATGTCACCAGATTTTCGCTCTCTCTCTCTCTCTCTCGTTTTCTCTCTCTCTGTCTCTCTCGCTCTCTCTCTCTCTCTCTCTGTGTATTTCTGCAGCGAGTTCCTGGGGAAAACCCCAGGGCAAAGCGTTCAGAGATGGGTTCCTTCACGAAGCACTAGACGAGATGTCAACTCCAGCAACGAAAAAGAGCGACACGATGGAATCTTCAGGAAAGTGAGGGGGTAAGGTCCAAGCCCGTATGCATGAGTTAATTATCCATCCCCAGGGACTAAAAGTTATTAGTGTGGTTTGGCTTGCCAAATTTAATTCATGATTGCCAGAAGAGCTCTCCTGTAGGAAAATGCCAGTCAATTTTTGACCAATAATTTTAAAATTTGGAACAGTGTCTATAAAAAAGGTTACAGGACTTGAGGTCAGGTTGACTTAAAGGGCACATGCCGTGAAAAACTCACATTTTCAGTGCTTGTGCTCATATATTTGGTTATCTGGACTGCCGACCAGCCCACAAACTGAAATAAGACAACCCAGTCAGTTTTTTTTGGGCTGCTTAGATCAGAAAACATGTGATTCAACAAGCCATTCAGATTTAACTCCCTTTCCTATGTCACATACAGGCTCATTAGAATATACTGCCCACAGCTTGAGAACTACCTTTGCAAAGGTGCACCATATTTTTCTCACAAGCCAATCAGAGCAGACTGGGCTTTTTCAGGAGGGGGGGCTTAAACAGACCAGCACCAAAGCATTTCAGACAGAGGGTGAATACAGGTTTATTCAGACAGACAGTATGAGAAAGAAAGTGTCTTTTAAACATTGAAGCATTAAACATGTTCTAGTAGAAACCCTAAATACAAGTATGAACCTGTAAATGAGCATGATATATCCCAATTTAAGACATTTTCTAATTGCTGTCAGAAAATCAAAGGTCAGTTTCCCCTAGATGCTCATTTTATTCAGTCTTCCACTGAATCTATCGAAGTCAAGATCAGGAGTTTATCAGTCGCGTCTTACATGATTTTACATTTCTTCATGTAGTCCAACAGGGACATGTTGTGAGTGTTGAACTGCAGTAGTTTTGCAATCACTAAGATGGCATGTGTTTTGCTGAAGGCACATAAGCCCTGTTCCCTTCTGTCAGGTGATGTTTACAAGTACAAAATATGAAGAAATGACAGAATTCCCTTCAAGAATGTAGACTAGCTGGTGGCCAAAACAGGAGGCATACGTTAGACTCTGCAATCTGAGCTCAGAGAAATTAAGTAAACTACTGCACATGTTAAATATATGTACAATCATTTAGCCACATTTAGGTCAAATTGCTGTTTTCCTTTTGTAATATATACCAAAATAAAAAAAAGGTAACCTCTGGATCTCCCTCCTCATCATCCAGGGCGTAATTCCTCTTGATGCTAACATGCTTTTCTAAATGCCTGATCAGAAAAGGTGTCTAACATGAACTCACACACTGCTCTCTGTAAAAAAAAAAAACAGAGCCAGTAAAGAATGAGAAAGCCAACGTGCATAATGAGATTTAGTAAACAAAGCCTGTGTATTTTTAAAGCATTATTAATTGGCTCTGTTGCACTGTGTCACAGCAAACAAAGTGATATGCTGCAGCTTTCTCACAGAAGTGTGAAGGAGTGGTTAGGTGGTGAAGGATTATAAAATGGTCGATGGATCATTTTTGAAAGATTACAGCTGAGACGTAATGCAGTATGATACAATAATTGACTGACTTTGACTTAACATTAACTTAAAACAAATACCCAGCTTCAAACCAGCAGTCGTGCTGCTTGGTATCTTTAATGCTCCTGTCAGACTGATGCAGTGACCATGAACAAACCTGTGTTTTTCATGGGCATGACGAAGGAAACATAGGTTGCATTAACTTAAAAGTAGAGCAAAGAGAAATAGTTCAGTTGCTCCACTTTGCCTGCAGCTTTACATAGAATCTCCAGAGTAAGCACTTAAGTGCTAAGAATGACTGTGCTTTATGCAAAACTTGTCTGTTTACTACTGTTTGTGACGTCAAATTTTTACACACCAGAAAAGGCATACTTGTCTACTAGCGATGGGAAATCATCGCCTATTTTTAGCGTGTTTTCCTGCGTTTAAAGAACACGAATATATGCGCTAATTTTGGTGGAAAAAGGGGTGTTGGTGCATGTCTTAAAAGTCATTGAGTGTCAGCCTTCTGGTTAAGGAGGGACTGATCATAAACCCAGTTGAGGGAATTGAGGGAGGGCAACTGGGCAAGTCAGGATGGAGTTTCTTTTGCTGAGGTTGTCCTGTGGCACACCGCCACATGCAATTAAGCATACGGGAAAACCCTCTTGATAACAGTATGTCATGACAACAACTCGATCTTGCATAATCGTACTGACTTCCTTATCTCGCCACCTCTCCATTCCCCTCTTGTTTTTACTTTTCTAGCATACTCAACAAACTCACGCCTGAGAAGTTTGACAAGCTATGCCTTGAGCTCCTGAACGTGGGCGTAGATTCAAAACTCGTCCTTAAAGGAATCATCTTGCTGGTAAGAGAACATTTTTATTCTTAAGTCCTCCGCTAAATGGAAATGTGTTCATCCACTCTTGGCAGGCTGCTCTGAGTGACTCATTCTCATCCACGTTTTAATGACCTGAGTGGTCCCTCTCTGGTTCCTCCCCTCTCTCTCCTCCCTCCCTCGACGGGGTTCAGATTGTAGACAAAGCCCTAGAAGAGCCGAAGTATAGCTCGCTCTATGCTCAGCTATGTCTGCGTTTGGCAGAGGACGCACCAAACTTTGATGGCCCTTCATCTGAGATCCAAACATCCCAAAAGCAGAGCACAGTAAGTGTGGCTGCTCACATTTTGACGCATAGTTAAATAAATGTTCAAGCCTTGAGTGCATTTGTTCTCCTCATTTATCACTACAGTCATTTCTATTCTCTGTCTCACTCTTCCTGCAATAAAAGCTGTTTTTTTCCTCTTTATGATTATATTGCTGTCGTTATTAATACCTCCCTAAAACTCAATTGTAAAATGAAACTTTCTTTGCTACTATAGACCTTCAGAAGACTGCTGATTTCCAAACTTCAAGATGAATTTGAAAACCGCACCAGAAATGTTGAAAGTAAGTTCACGTCTTGAGAATCTTTTAGCTCATTTCACCATCGCCTGTCCACCACTAACCTCTGTTTCTCCTCTCACTTCAGTCTATGACAAACATGACAACCCTCTTACTTCTGAGGAGGAGGAGCAGCGTTCCATTGCCAAGGTCAAGATGCTTGGCAACATTAAATTCATCGGGGAACTTGGCAAACTCGACCTCATCCACGAATCTATCCTTCATAAGTGCATCAAAACAGTACGTGCACTTTCTCCCCTTTTTCGTGTGCGTTTGAAATTCACTTCCTTTGAAAATTTCGAAGGCACATCAAGGGTTCGAATCAAAAGAAATCCTGCATACCTTCATGAAAACCAGAGTCGAGTACCGTGTATGACCCCCATCTGCCTTCCTTCTCTCCTTAATCTTTTCTGAAGCTTCTGGAAAAGAAGAAGAGAGTCCAGCTCAAGGATATGGGGGAGGATCTGGAGTGCCTCTGTCAGATAATGAGAACAGTGGGGCCGAGACTCGACCATGATAAAGCAAAGGTAACTGCTCCAGGCTTTTAATGTCACCATAACCATCTGGGGAGGGTGTATATGGTGTGCGGAACATGTCAAATTCAACACGCGGGGACAATTTTTTAAAAGCTTTTTCATAACTTTTTTATAAGTGACTCAGTTATTTATGCTTTTGCATGCAGAAGTAAAACCCTAAAGTTCAAGTTTCAGTTTTATTAGTCATGTGGTGCAACACACAGGTACAAAGGTACAATGAAATGTTTAGGATGAGAGAACGGGTCAGCTCGGCACTAACAGCAATACATTTAAAAGATTAAAAAAAAAAAAAAATTGCAATTGTTTTTCAACAATAGAATAGGAATATAATGATTAAAAGTAGAAATAAAATGTATATCTACATCAAGTGCTCTGTAAGTTGTAAACAATACAAATAATGTAAATAAATAAATACTGGATGGATATACGTGGATGACTGGATGATTATGTACAGTATGTACATGTGAATATGTACTGTATGTACACTGAGTAGGATTTATATTTACAGTGATATATATGCAAATATTACAATATGTGCACTGTAAATTCTAATCTAAAACTGTGCATTAAACATTGTAAATTATAATTATAACGGCAGCATTGGATATTTGGTGTATGACTAAGTGTTCATCAGACATGACATAAATCAAAAGAAATATAGTACTATAAATAATAATAAAGCTTTAGTCAATAACTTTAAATTTCTAGAAAATGGTAGGGTGGTAAACCAGACATTTTACATTCTGGTTTTGGCTGGCTAGTTTTTTTTTTTTTTTTTTTAACTCTGCCAGCCTCTTTTCCCTGTGCCTTTGTGGTCCTGCCTGGATCGACTGTCATTTCAGGTCATGGTCTAAGCTCACCTAAAGCCCCACTTGGCTCACAGCCAGTGTTAAATCCTGCTGCCGTACTGTACATACAAACTCTGCCTGTCCTCTCACCCCCTGCGTCCTCTCTCTCTCTCTCCATCCTTTTCTCCAGTCTTTAATGGATCAGTATTTTGGCCGTATGCGATCCTTAATGAACAACAAGGAGTTGCCCGCTAGGATCCGCTTCTTGCTGCAAGACACAGTGGAACTTCGAGAAAACAACTGGGTCCCCCGCAAGGCTTTCATCGACAACGGACCAAAGACGATTCACCAGATCCGTCAGGATGCAGTGAAAGTGAGTGCGGTGAGAAATGATGGTGCTCATTGTTCAGATCGCCCACATCTTGGCATGATTAATAGTTAATGTCCAACATAAGAGGCTGAGGTGTGAAAGGGCTCCATGAATAAACTTGTACCATTAAAACCCTCTCTCCCAAACAAAGAACCAGTTTCTGCACATCAGCAGGCAACCTATTGTGAGGAGTGTGAGTCAGCAGGACATTGTCCTGATGATACAATATGCACAGGATGTAATTAAGTTTCTGGCTTGATAACAATCATGTAGTTTAGTATGGAGTGTGGAACTCCCTCGAGTTAAAATTAGAAATTCTTGTCGAGCTCTGGGTTGAACTTGTAATCATGTTATTGGACAACTTAATGATCTCTTTTCTGTGTGTTCCTGTAGGATTTGGGTGTTTTCATCCCAGCACCCATGTCTCAGGGGATGAGGATGGACTTCTTCCTGGAAAGCCCCTTCATGCCCAACAGAATGAAACTGGACAGGGAGACTCTCGGGGGATTGGCCGATATGTTTGGGCAGATGCCAGGTATGGGCTTTATTCCTCGCGGTCTCGACCTGCGTAGCCACATGTTGTCATGTTTTAATTTTGTTTTCATGTTGTCGATGTTAAATCTGGACTCGCTTTTTTAATTCTTACCAACATTACAAAGCCGGTTAAAATCACAATTTGCCTCAAGAATAACCCATTTAGAAGTTGTTGTGGTACGAATCAAATTTTGTATCTGTTCAAAATGTACCTTAAAGGGAGATTTGTCAAGTATTTAATACTTTTATCAACATAGGAGTGGGAAAATATGCTTGCTTTATGCAAATGTATGTATATATTTATTATTGAAAATCAGTTACCAACACAAAACAATAATAAATATTGTCCAGAAACCCTCACAGGTACTGCATTTAGCGTTAAAAAAATATGCTCAAATCATAACATGTCAAACTGCAGCCCAACAGGCAACAACAGCTGTCAGTGTGTCAGTTGGCTGACTTGACTTGCCCCAAACTGCATGTGATTATCAGTAAGTGATTATGTCGTGGGTACCCATAGAACCCATTTTCATTCACATATCTTGAGGTCAGAGGTCAAGGGACCCCTTTTGAAAATGCCCATGCAAGTTTTTCCTCATCAAGATTTAGCACAACTAAACTAAAAGTGATTAAAAAAAACTAGTTTGATCTGCTTTTATGATTAGCTTGGGATGGTCATTTCATATAATACTCCAATGTTTCTCCTGATTGGACTCCGCTGTGTAAAATCTCTGCTAACATCATCTTTTTACTTTACTTACTCAGGCGGTGGGATTGGAACTGGCCCGGGGGTTATTCAGGATAGGTACTCGCCCACTATGGGACGCCATCGCACCAACCCGCTCTTCAA